>CM053793.1:149317608-149542608 GCA_028749045.1 Cupressus sempervirens
TATCATTACTTGGAGTTGTCCCTTTTGGCTTGGTTTTTCTCTTTTTGACATGTACAGTTGGTACGTCACTAAGTTAAAAAATAAACTCTACACTTGAGGTAATAAATATTTGTCCTTATCCAACAAGATCCAAGTTGTGAATGAATATTTCTAGCTTCTCATGTGTATTAATCATCTTGTTGGAGATGATCTTATAAGTGTTATGATGATTTGATTAAAAATTATTCATGATTTTTTATTGTCTAACTAGAAGGGTTCTACTAGTTTGGAATCCAATTCATGGTTATATTACATTTATCCCAAAGCTAAAGGAGCATTAGGCCCGATGGATATCAACACTCAAGTGGTTTATTTATCAACAAAATAGATTATGAGGGTAGTGATGGAAGAAGAACCATGGAAAATTTTGGTTTTTCATTATATCTTGCAAATAAAAATGGGAGTGAGGTTATTTGTTAAACAATATTTTGCATGTCCCCTTTTTAAGGTTCAAAGATTATTTCCCTTTAAAATATCATTTTTCCAACCCTACACAAAAATAAGTGCACTTGAAGCCTCTTCCTACCGTGCCATTAAATCCAACACTAATTTTGAAATGGAAATGTAAAAGTGAAGAGAAAACTTAGTAATCAAGTTTGAAAGTCTAAATCAAAGGCTAATGCTTCAATTTTAGGTTGGAAATTATTGCACTACAAATTACTAGGTGATGAAAGATTGACACTTACGAAGGTTCAAGAACTTATGTATCGGTTTTGTCATAAGAGGAAAAATCTGAAACATAAGTTTTGGAACTGCTCATGGACTAAAAATAATTGGTTGCAATATTTGAGAATGCTTAAGTTTTAGTCTAACATCATCATCGAAATTGTTTCTTTCTGCTCTCAATTACACAGTGGACTTAATGAATCAATCATAACTAATAGGTTGTTGAATGCCATTAAATACCTAGTTTCACAGACCATAGCTCCAAACAATTTTAACATTTGTGAAAATTCAAAGCTTGATACACTTATTCAAAATTGAGAAAACTATTATGTAATGGTTTTTTGGTTAAAAAATAAAATGATAAATAAATGAATAATGTGAGATATGCTTTTTATAGTGCCTTTGTGCCGATGAATAAGCGAACTACTTAAACATCATACATTAAGCTCCATTCCAATACTAGAACTGTTAAATAGTTAAAGTCAACTTATTTTTTCAGTTTCTAGTGTGCTTTGTTTGTACCTCGGATCAGCACCCTCTTTCTACTTTTTAAATTCAAAAACTTATTTTTTCAAAACTTTATTTTCTTGTTAATGTGTGATATTTAAAAGTAGGTGACGTTATTTAGTATAGTGATAGTGAACACGATTTTAAAAAAAATTTAAGTGTAGTATCTCTTTAGCTGGTATGCGCCATATTTTGTATGATGCTATGGACGGATGCTATATATTTTGGTCCACACACAACATCCTTTTGTCGTCTACCATTGGTCTTTCGGCATCAGAACAATTATCACTTACCAAAAATACAGCATACAATATGTTATATTGATACTAGTGTGTACTGCATGCGGCTTAGGCGACGACGCGAGGAAGTAGTAGGACTGATTGAGTGGTAAAGGTACATAATGAATGTGTTGTCGTTCTCTTATCCTTTTCACTATGCATTTCACGCCGTTCAAAAGGAAAAATGTCATCTTAATTCAATTTGTACAATCTAAACTTCTCAATTGAAGTGTTGTGTATGTGTTGTGTACGACTCAATGAATTCCAATTCAATTCACAAATATAATTAATGCCAACTTAATTCATTTGACCACATATATTTTCAACCGTATGAGGATTAATACTTTTGGTAAAATGTAAAATAGCTCTGGGCAGCGACTTACTTCTAAATAATTCCAGAGGAGTCGAAGAAGAAAATATGGTTCCGTATTCATCTATTGGGCACGTTCAGTCATTTTGGATTTGAAGTTTTGCAGTTTACATTTATATAAGATTGTTTAACCAAAATGCTTTGGGTAGATCATTTATATAGACATTGAAAGAGAGAGAATTATCAAGTTTTTTTCTGCTTAATGGAGGCAAGGAAAACAGAAATTCGGCCTTGAAATAGAAGAGAAGGCGTTAAGATGGAAAATTCAGTTTTTTTTATGAGCACATCTTTATCACTTGTAAAGGATTATATTTTTAATATTTTCGAAGCTTAACAAAACTAATAAAATTAGTTATATTTATTTGTAATATTTTTGTTCTAAACATGTATGTAGATGTAAAATTTGTTTAGTAGTTTCAAATGTTTTAAATAGATATAATTTTAAAGCATCCACAAATAGAGAAATGGTATCATAGTTTCAAAGAGCATAAAATAATTATTTTTTAGACTATAGGTCGGTCTAATTTGATATAGAGTCTATAATTTTTTGTGTCATTTGCATTCGATTCCAAACATCTTAGTGTTTTTTTAAAGAAATATAATTGTACACTTCGATGATAACGAAATGCATATAATTCCAACAGATTGTTGGGGAAGCAAACACCCATTATTATGATCTGCCCTTTTAACCTTTCTAATAATATTTAGATTTGTCTCGATCAATCTGTTTATTAAAAAACCCCACCATATCTTATATCAAACTGCGATTTATCTAGACGGAGCTGCAACCGTTACTAGGCTCCGGATACATTGTAGTAAAGTAGCTGAAACTTTAGTAGATACAACATACATACATACATGTATCACATCTATTTACCAAATTTCGCCACCAGTTACTGAACGCAGGTTGGAATATTCCTGCGACGCTAGTTCATTGAAAAACGCAACGATTGCCGAACGAGCATGGGAACTCCACAGCTGCTTAATCACAGATGCGTCGTTTCCTGCAGAAGATCCTCCTGCGTAGTTCGTCACCGATCTCATTGCAATGAACGCTATCTTCTCGCTTCCACACACCTGCACATCATATTCCCAACTTAATTTTTGCCACTACGAGTATTATGTTTTGAAATAATACGTTTGAAATGACTTTAAAGCTATTTTACAGCATTTTGTTTCTGAGTCAGCCCTATTTTATTTTGGTTACTTTTTAATTTCAAAAACATGTTTGAAACACCGGCAGTCATACCAGTGCTATTGCTGCGCTCTCAACATCGATGGAGGCGATATTAAGCTTGTTATGGAGGAAGTCTCTGAATGCCTCGTTACTCACGTAAAAGTTTGCACTACCGCCCCTCTCAACCCTCATTATCTCCGGTTGCTCTTGCAGACATATATTCGATTTCGCCACGCACTTGTCCAACTGTGTGTCCTGCATTTGTTATAAGGAGTACCCCATTCAATTTAGTCACACAAACTTGAAGACAGTTTTTGAAACAAATGCAGCTATCTCAGTACAAAATCGACCAAAATTAAAAAATTCAAATATGCAATAAACTTTTATGAAAATTTTAGTTGTAAAAACTGTTACTGTATTTATTGACTTTTGGTACATTCTCTTTGAAAGATAGCGGGTGTCAATCGAAACAACTTAGTAGTTAAGTGTGCGCTTCAAGTGCAGTAGTATTTAGATGGGTAATCTTCAGAGAAGTCCCATTTTTGTAAGCATTGCTATATTTAAAAAATGCTGAGTGTTCTATTCATTGTCATGAGAGATGGGTTTGTGTAAACTACTACTGATAAAATATGAATCAATGAATTTGACTCAAAACTACAGTTAAATCATGATGTGATATATGGCAATATCACATCATGTACAAGCCTAATTGTTGCCATATATACCTGGATCTTCTTTGCAATAGCGTACAATTTGTCGTCCACATTAAACCAGAATTTGGTTTTCCCTTTTTCGGGCTTCGTGTAGAGAGTCTCTCGCTGGAAATAAACGGTCTGCAGTCTGTTGTTGACACTCTCTTCTCCAACGTTGTAGTCCGCAAACGTCAGGTTTGCAATCTTCCGAGTGTAACTTCCCTCGCTGCCTCCAAATTTCTGAAATCACTCCAAACGACGAAAAAACTATTACCCAGCAATCATATATATTAATGAGAGCGAGAAGGAAATGGATAATAATAATAATGTGGTACCTCCCAATACCAGACGCCAACGTGTGCGAATTGTTGGGGAACAGCCACGTCACCAATTCTGAGGCTTTCGGAGTTTGCGCTAGCAGCTCTTCCGTAGTGGATTACTCCCTCCACTTGAAAGTGAGTCAGCAGCAACTGTGTCGTCTGCGCCGCATTCACCTGTGCTCCCCATAATCACTCAAAACTTCAGTCATACTAAACTAATATATAAAACTATCTGACCATAGATAAAAACACATATTGTAATAATAATGAGTTTTGTACCGATCCGCTTCCGCTCATAGCGAGAATAGTCCTGCACCCCTGAACTTCTCCCACGTAGAACCTTCTAGCTGTATCATCAGAATAATAACAAGCCCATTAACAGCAATTCTTAAACATCAAGGAAGAAATTAAGTTTAGAAAAATAAATTAACTTTCATTATTTAACATTCGTAGTCTTATTTAACATTCGTAGTCTTAATATGTGACGTTTAAGCCGTCCACACTAGTTAGCGGAGGTCTACTAATTCTAAGACAGCAAAAGAGAAATATTAATATTGTATTAAAGAATGGGGTTAGTAATAGTGAGAAGCAGAACCAGAGATATTGAGAGAAGGTGTGTCCTGGTCGGGAAGGAACCATCCCTGAGCCAGAACTGCCTTGAGTTCTGCTTGGCCGGCAACAAGGAGAGCATAATACTCTCCCTTGGAATTGATAAGCTTTATCTTTTCAGCCACCTCTGATGAAATTGCAGCATGCGAAAGTAATGGGAACGCAATCAGCAAAAACAGCAGAAAGAACTCAGAGCCGTGGAAAGCCATGATTGTAAACCAACTGAAATGAAATGTGCTTCTTTTGTCATGCCTTGAATCAACCAGCTGCTTTTCCTTCCAATTTATAGTGCAGGGGGGCGATTAGTTTCCACTCTAAGATTGTCTTACGCCATGAGTTAATAATCGATTATTGATCTTAATTAGGTGACGTTAACCTTTCTCCACGTGAAATGAAGGAAATAATTGTTGTGTGGTCGGAAATGTTGGTGATCCAGAGCGGAGGAACCTTATCTTTTATTCTCATTTGTCTTTTGTAACGAATATCGTCCACGGACACATCAAATGCGAAACACGCGGTGTTGCAGTCATGCTGAGTGCTACCTCGCCTCACGGGAGGCATATATTATGAAATAAGAATCTGCGTTCGAATCATTCGTTTATCCTGCATCGCATCATCGCGTATGTTTTGTGCAGAGTTCGAGTTCAACCGATTTTTTAAAACTTTAGAATATAAATTAATTAATTAACCAGTTTATTATTATTTTGAAAATGTAAAATTATGTAGTTTAGTCAAAGAGAAACTTCAGTTAAAAAACATTCTATCCTAATTTTACTGTAGGAGTCTATATAATAATAAATTTTACAGTAATAAACTTTTTTTTTCTAATTCGTTAGTAAAAATTTAAACTAGTTTATGAATATGCATAGGCAAGTTCAATGATTTAAATGTTTTTTTTAAAATTCAAATGAATAGAAAAAATATTTTTAACATGTATTGTTATTAATTTTCAATTATTTATTTTTTAATATTATTAGTTTTTATTATTTATTTTGATGATAATTTTTTGAAAAAATTATAACCTTATTTGTTTTAAATATTAGTTTTTTATAGGGGTGGGGGCCCTAGCTTGGTTGGCTAAAGCTTTCCTATTGCAGAGGGTTGGTTACGGGTTCTAGTCTCCCCGTGGTACCGGTGGTACTGATGAACGTGTTGCGACGCACTTTTAAAATATATATATATATATATATATATATATATATATTAGTTTTTAATATGAGTAGTTTCTAATTCATATATATAAAACACTTAACAATAATATTCAGTCAAGATACCTCAAACTAATAACATGATATATTGTTAATTTATACCTATCATCCAAAAAGTATTCATGTCATTCATACTATGGTGTTAAATATTACCATGTTTTTAATATCTAAAAAAAGAATTGTTTAGATAGTAGGCGATAACTACCTGCTGGTCTGCAGCCATATGTGCCAAGGGATCCGCCCTTTTTTCAGCTGCTATCTAAATACATCAAAAACATTAATGACATTATGTAATCAATTTAATTTTCCATTGCTTGTATTAAATTCATTAAATGAACATTCATTTTATATACATTTCAATAATCCAAACCAGATATACAATTGAATACGTGCGTCGATTCGTTCTTCACACGGGCCCTCCACAAGCGAATCGTTCTTCACACAAGCCATGCTTAAGCGATTCGTTCTGCATACGTTACAAATTTACAATAATCAAAATGAGATACACAAAATGGAACAATAAATCAGATAGTGATTGATTGTACTCCACAAGCAGTAAACGCCAAACTGGCATTAACAAAATGTTGATTGATGTAAAATGCATAGATTTTTCTATAATATTCCAGAGTTTACAAAAGGTAGGTTAAAATGATATCTTCCTTTTATTTTGATACAAATTCATAATTTCTAGTATCTTCGCTTATCAAGTTTCCATTAAATGTGAATAAAGTGTAAACATAATTGATCAGCCTGAAACGAATGTAATGCCCAAAAATCTTCTATCTTTCGCAAGTTAATGTTGGATTATTACCCCGTGATCAAATACATGTTTGGGCTAAATAAATGTTGAATTAGAATGTCAGTATAAAAAGCCAATATTTTGTCATTTTCAGTACTCATAGCATAGATTATTTCAGTTTTGTGTTTTCTATTTCAATTTTATAAATTATTGATAATTAAGAAATAATATATATGCAACAGTTTTATCCATACTTAAATCTGTAATTATTTTCATTGGCATTTAATTAGTTAACTTTAAAAGATATTTTAGAAATTTTATATAAAACGTTAATAATAGTTTATTTTCTATATTGAATTTTAAAATGAAATAAATATTTGTATAGAGGGAAGAATATAAATAATATTTGTAAACAATTCACTCTCTAATGAAGATCAGAATTATGAATATCTTATTTCAACCATACAAAGAATGAAACAACTAATCTTATAATTAGTAGTCTGCATAATTAATTATAATAATAATAAAATAGATAATATTTCAATAGAATTTAATCATCTGAAAAACTGAGTATAGCAGACATATATTAATTGATTATTAATAATTCTTAATATTTTATTTTGTCATCTGTGCTAAACACGCAAGACACAAGGTTTCAATATTAAATTATTCATTAACGTGAAAGGCGCATGATTTCACCTCTATCCAACTCGAAAGGTCATTAAAACCCCATAAAAATGTGAACATGAAAGATGTATCCAGAATGCTGTTTATATGTCAACATGAAAGATTTGTCCAGAATGCTGTTTTATATGTAAACTGTTTCATTAATATACATACATTTTTATACTTTTACATTTTTACGCGACGATGCGACTCAGGAAAAGAGAAGCCAATCATTTTAAGCGCGGAGAGTATTCGGTGTCTTTTTTCAGCCAGAAATGCTATATTCAGTGAAAGGCAAGCCCCAACACGGAATCGCCAAATTGGGCTATCTCCACTTAGACACGTTACGTTTAAGAAATCAAATCTCAAATTTGGCATGCTTATATGGTATTAATAACTATTGGGATTCGGGACAGGCTAATCTCTATCCAAAATGTACTAAAGACAAAATAAAGTCGATTTTTATTATTCTACATTCACTAAAATATAGTGATTTTTTTTCAAATTTTTTGTTGCTTTCGACTATGATCAAAATGTTTTCGTTTTTTCTAAAATTGGTCAACTCTACAATTTGGATGGAGGATAGCCAGGTCTACTTATGTTGAAATTGTTTTTATTCTATTTTTAATTATATCAATTATCTATAGAAACATATAAATTTTATGGTATCTTTAGGATTTTTTTGATTGATGGGTAAGAGATCGAACTTAATATTAATTATTATTATGTATTGTGATTGGAAATTTACCATTGTGCACTCTTGCATAAGATCTAATTAATTATTAGATTTGATGTTTATTGTTAAATTTTATTAAAATTATATATTTTGATCTTTCTTTAAAATATTTATATTTTATATTTATATATTTAAATAGAAAATAATGCATATCTTTGTTTTTATATGGTGTTTTTTAATAATTAGTATTAGTATTTTGACTATTAATTTAAAGTAAAAGATAAGAGTTTTTTTATTGCATGTGCTATATTATGTAATTCTTGAAAACCTCTTGCAGATGGATGTAAAGTTAGATAGATGTGTGGGAAAGTTTCTTTTATGTTTGCCAAGACAACCAAAGTTAAACAATGTTAACTTCTATGTGAATAATGTGGGCACAAAAACTTCCTCTAAACACACTTAAATGTTGATTGGACATTGACACTGCAACAATTGCAATGGTATGATTTAAAGAGCTTTTTCTAGGTGTTGCTCATTATGATAATATGATATTTTCACAAGTTTTTATTTAGTCTATTTTTCTGTAGATTTGTGAGAGCAAGAACAAGCCATTACTTGCCATGAGTCGATAACTAATTATGCAGGTAGGTCTTTTGTGGGAAAGAATGTAATTGTGATCAAGTAGTTGTGGACTATGCTCATGCACCAATTAGTGCCTTCTTTGAGAAGTTGGAATCAAGAAATTCCACTATTCCTTTAGGGTCCGTTTGGTTCCTGGAAGATGACAGGAATTAGCTTTTTCAAAACCCAGATTTTAAAATTTGTACGTTTGTTTCAAAATTTTCAAAATGGAATTAGCATATGGGACTTCCAATTTTTCCTCAAAACCAAGTTTTCCAACTTCCTAAATAAAGTAGGAATTCAAAATCAAAACTTGGTTTTGTTTTTAAAGGAGTGTAAAAACAATAGATTGGACTACTTTTCAAAATTTTCCTTCAAATCCAAGCTTATGCATAAAAATGTGTCTTCACACGCATCTTTCGAGTGAAACAAACGGTTTCAGTAAAATCCCAAAAATCGGAATGAAGATATACAAAACCTTGATTAGCTAAACCAAGGTTTGTAGAAATCCAGGTTTTTTAAATTCCATGAACCAAATGGACCCTTAGTTAATATGTGGTGAAAGAAGTAAATAAAAGATATGTAGTTGTTGTATCTATCTACATATGCCTAGTAACAGTGGTTGCCCAATCTATTTTTGTGTGTCAGGTTGCAACATCTACACCATCTATGTATATGTGTCTTATGATGCCTCTTTAGTTTCAAATTTAAAATTACTAGCATGTATCAATGACATATTTATCTAAACCATTATATATTACAATAAATTCATTTGATATCGAAGTTGATTTGATTTTATAAATTTTGACTTTAAAAGAATGCCTGACAATAGTAAATCTTGACATTAATATAAATTTATTTATTATAATTAATAACAAGCATCATGATTAGGGAATTCTAAATAGCATGCACCAAATTCAATAGTCAAAATTTTAAGCAATAATTTTATTTTGACTTTTAAAGATGTTAAAATTAGTTTTTATTAATTCGGCGAGGATGGGGCCTTGATCCCTTACAACAAAAACAACACAACACCAAGAACACAACAACCCAAACTTCTAGCTATTACTATGAGAAGAACAAAAAAAACCTACACCTAGCCCTTCATTTTTTTAATAAAAAAACACATAGAAATAATACCTATATCCTAGATAATCACTACTACTACTATTCCTCTTTAATCAAAATATCAATTTACTAATACTTTAGTTTAAAGAGGTAAGAAAATTTGAAGAATCTATATTAGTCATATATGTTATTTAATCTTTCTTCATCACAAAAGAAAAATAAATTATAAATGGATATACATTCAAACCTAAAATACTAGAAGCATGATTTTATTTTAAAATAGATATCAATGTGATTCTTTCAAATTTATTTTTGTAATATTCCATATCCATATCATTGAACTAGTTTCATGTCTTTATCCTTAGTATTTCATATTTTATTAATGTTTGAAGCTAACCTAACTCTCATTTTGACATACCTTATTTTTGACACATAACTTATATATTGTCCAATTTTAAAATTTTCTTTTTTTGATAGAAAGTAGGCTCTGGTATAGATGTTTTGGTTATTTTTTAGATATATTACTCTCTTGATTACTATTTTTCCATGAACCTCCAATCCAAAGGTTTATTTTGGATAGTAAAAATACATTTGATTCACATCAAACAACATGTACATAATGCTCAAAATTTATCACATCTATAATCATTAGAAATCTCATTCTGAGTACTTGTGTTATGCAAATAGACTTTTCTTAATTTTTCCATCTATCCTCTAATTGAGTCTCAAAGCCATGATCTCTTCATAAATTTGTTTTCCTTTGCAAACTATGTCTAGTTTCTATCAAAAGTACTTTTAATTGAAAACATTTCATACATTTTATGTGATCAAAAGCAAGTACTTTATATCAAAAGTACCTAAAAAGGGTACTTTTGGTCGAAAGTCCCTAGGGGTTTCATTAGGGATTTCTAACAAAGCCCCAATTAGGAATGTAAGAGGATTAACTAAGAGGGGAAGGGTGAATCAATTACCACAAAAACATATCATTTTCCCTTAGATGTCAATACAAACTTCCACTTATCATGCAATGTTGAATAGTTCAGTTAACATTAGAATTTTAATGTTACTCATTTAACAAAGCAATCTTAAGATTTATTTTAAACTATTTTATCCTTTAGTAACTTAGTTGCAGAAACTTAAAGCATAAGAAAATAGCATGAACACATATGACACCAAGATTTAATGTGGAAACCCAATTTGGGAAAACCCACCTTGCAAGTAGTCATAATAATTTTCACTCTTTTAAAGTGAGCCCTGCTAGGAGCCAACCCTATTAAGGGTTACAAAACATACTATTAAGTATCACCATGTTAGGAGTGGCCTAATTAGAGGTCTTTAAACACTTCAATCTTGAAATTCCACCTTGTTAGAAGATTTACATCACCCTGTTAGGAGTGGCCTGGTTAGAGGTCTTTAAATACTTCAATCTTGAAATGTCACCTTGTTAGAGGATTCACAGAATTATTGTTTTTGAAGTAATTGATAGCAGCCAACAAGATGGAGGGTTGACCCTGAAGTACAAAAAGGCTAAATAAATAGCCAGAGGTAACCTCCCTATCAACTAACCTATATCAACTCTAAATTTTTAAAAATAAAATATGTGCATAGTCAGCTTAACAATACTAGTAGTCTTTAAACTAATATGCATAATAGTCTATAAAATAAAATAGAAGCCTTTACAAAAATTGTTGCTTTGAGTCCTCTTAAACAACATAAACATAAAGACCCCGTGGGGTACCAAGTTTATAGGCATAATCATAAACAAGCAAAAATTTAAAAGACATAGGGCTAGTTGCCCTTCTCAAGCCCATGGTTCTCCTCCTTCTCAGGCACATCCTTGTCCCCATCCTCACCTTTTGTTTTAATCATTTTTTTTAGGATGGTTTTTAACCAATCCTCAACCAGGAACCCATAGATGGAATGAGTGGTCTTAGTGACTTTTCCTAGGTCCTTTTCCTCTTTGTTTTCTTGTAGAAAATAAAGGGTGTTGGCCGCGGAGTGCATGACCTTGGTGGAAAACTCCACCAAGGTTTCAAACCTCTAGAAGATAGCAGGTTGGTTGTCGGCCAAGTCCCTCATGGAATTCTCTAGCATTTCTAGTCTCACCTTGCCATGGTTATGCTTTTCCTTCTTCTCAACACCTTTGGGGGTTTCTTTTCTCGAGGAGGTAATATCATCCCCCCTACTTCTATTCAAGGTAGCCTCAAGAGTGTTAGAGACATGGGAGGGACTTATAGGACTTGGGGTAGGTTTTTTGTCCCGAGGCATTCTCTTTTTTTTAGTAGGTTTGGCATCACTTTGAGAGGAATCAGAGTTGGGGTCATGCATGGGGGGTGTCTTAAATTTTTCCTTCTAGAGGCATTTGGTGGACCTCCTAGCACTTTTCTTACCCTACCTAGTGTCTAAATCTAACTCAACCAAGCTAACCTCTGGATTAATTTTGACATCAGGGGTAGGGGTTTGTTGAATGTCCTATGGATAGGACTAGGGCCAGGGTCAAGGGAGGCTTGGGGGGTTACAGAGGCAAGGGGTTTAATCAAAAGTGAAAGATTTAGGGCAAGATGTTAGGTATAAATTTTATTCATTAGCCCCTAGTGGATGAAGTAGAAGGTTTTCCCCTCCTCATGTTTCCTCCTTGCCTTAAGAATACCATCCTCCAACGAATGTAATAACAAAAACAAGAAGGAGATGTGGTCTAGATTCCTAAAATGAGTCAGGATTGGGAAATGGTAGTAGTATAGTACCTAGAAATGGTCCTTCAAGGTGATGTACCACATGATGGTATAGCAGATGATGTCTCGAGGCTTAAGAAGGGCAACTCAAGAAAACCCAACATGCATTCTCTCTAGTTCCTCTTTGCCCTTGAAGAATTTTCATAGGCTAGCTTCCTCATTGACCTTTTCTTTCCTCCACTAGTTCTTTCCTTCCATCAAAAATTCACCAGCCCTCACAATGGTTTCTTCTAAGATATCAAAGCTTGTGCCATTAACAGTCACCTTCCTATCCTTCCAAGTCGGGAAGAACTGCATCAATATAACCTCATCATGCTTCACCATACCCTCCATATAATGCCTTCCTACAAGTACACCATCGCCACCTTGCTACTATGAATACTATCTTCCACACCCACTAGTTCTATTTGATTACTATTTCCCATACTGTCACCTAAATCAACCACTAATTCATTAGATGACATAGCCTTGTTACAAGTTTTGATGTTGATATGTATAAATTAAATAACCTAAGAAAATAAAATTAAAACAAATTGCATGACAATCATAAGTCTGCAATGTTTCCTTAAAAAAAAACCCCCACTCTTCTCGGCACATGTGAGAGTTATCTTTCCTTCTATAAATTGTTGTTGCCAGTTGTATCTTGTGTGGGAATTCTTTAACCGATCATTTTGATCATTGCTAGATCTTTCACTAAATCTTGCCAAATCTTCCCTCTATGTCCTTTTAAGAAAATAATTAATGTTTATAGAAACCAAAATTACAATGCAAATCAGTAAACAATTGTGCCAAAAACTCCCTTTATGGAGCGTCCTATTCATACTCCCATGTGGAGAAAAGAAGGCCAACCACCCATTTTGGTTATTCATATGGAATTAGTGAAGGTACACTCCCTTTCCATCAAAACTTGAGTTGATGAAGGAAATCTTCTAACGTCATCCCATTCCACAAAGCACATGACATTGTGGCCAAATTTAGCCTATCCATCTTCCATGCCATTTCCCTCGAGATATATATGGGCTATGTGGATCTCTTGGAAATCTTCCATCAACCTTCAAATTTCCTTGATTATAAATTTAATTGACCAATTTTTTATGCCTTCTCCCTTAGCAGCCTTAATGATTAACATTGAGTCTCCCTCAATAGCTAGCTTATTGATATCTCGAGCTCTTGCAATTCTCAGCCCCTAGAGAAGTGCTAATGCTTTAGCTTCATTATTAGAGCCCCCTCCATAGTTTCTCATATAGGAAACAACCCTATTTCCCATATAGTTATGAAGGATACCTCCCATGGCAGTGCTACCCAGCACAGCTGAACCATTAAAGTTTAGCTTAAGCCAAGAGTTGGGGGGGGGGGATGCCACACCATCTTCATTCTAGCCAAAACTTTGGAATTTTAAAATTGAGCCACCATTGGGCCAACATTCCAAGTTGAAGCCCATTTCATATCAAGCTCGCTCGGGGGGGTTCCGGGGCGGGGGGGGGGGGGGCTTCCACTGCCATATCCCACTATATTCTTTTAGAAGCCTGATAGTGATCTGGGCCAACCCCTAGCTGGTATTGGCTTGGTCCCTAAAAATCATGTTGTTCCTCTCCTTCCAGATATTCCATGAAATGTATGCGGGGAGAATTGTCCATAAGTTTTTGAGGTATGGGCAGTTAGCCAAGTCATCCCAATGAGTGAATTCTTCCAGATCTCTATCTATGCACCATTGAATCTCCCATAAAGCAAGAACCTCCCTCCAAACCTCTGTGGTAAAGGGGCAGTAACTAAGCATATGATCAACAAATTCAACTTCATTAAGACATAAACTACAACAATTAATGAGTTGGCACCCTCTACACTAGAGGTTATCAATAGTGAGAATCGACCCATACAAGGTCATCCACCAACAAAATTTTATCTTGGGAAAAATCCACGGGTGCCAAACTTTATGCCAATTAGCATGTGTCATTTTTCCCTAGGTCACAGAGAAAAGCAAACTTAATTTTGAACTCCCCCGAGGGTGTGAGCTTCCAAACCAAAGAATCCTCTACATGGACTAAAGGAATCCTGCAATTGTGTAGGAGGACTTGTAGCTCATAGGTAAGGCCCAACTCCTTGGGCTCAAGGTTCTAGAAGTTAATCCATTGTCTATCAAGGGTGATAAAGTTTTAGGTCTAGGGGTCATACATTCTAGTGTAATCATCCCACAAAGGTAAGAACTTAGTTTGTATGAGGGGGTTCTCATAAATCCACTGATCCTCCCAGAAGTCAATAGAATTGCCATTTCCTAAAATCCAGTGAGACCATTTTCTTAAGATCTTATGGGTATTAACAAAATTTATCCAGATTTTGGATCCCTGGGGGACAGTTTGAGCCCAAGGGAATTAGTGAGGACACAAACCTCCAAGATATTTAGCTGATATAATATTACACCAACTTCCCTAGTTTTTCACTAAATTCCAGCCAATTTTGGTTAAGAGAGCCCTATTCAGGTGACTAATTCTTCTTAAGTTCAAACCTCCAAGAGCTTTTGGATGGAAAACTTTCTTCTAGCTCCCAAGCTCATTCTCGTCTTCTCTTCAGTACTGGACCATAAGAAATTATGTTGTATTTTCTCAAGAATATCTCTAAATCTACCAAGAATTTTGAATACAAAGAGGAAATACACTAGGATACATTGTAGAGAGGTAGAGAGAAGTTGGAGTTTCCCAGCATTACTCAAAAAATTTCCCTTTCAACCTGCTAGCTTATGTTGAAATCATTCAATCCAGACCGTTCCAATATTGGTTGGGGACTTCCTTTATGATAAGCAGTAGGCCAAGATAAGTGTTAGGGAGGAATGCTTCCTGGCAACTAGGAATATTAGTCACCTTTTCTCTCAAACTAGCAATGGTGTTGAAGAAATAAACTTTACTTTTCTGATAATTAATGCATTGGCTAGATATCAATGCATAGTGGTTTAGGGTGTCCTTCCATTCTCTGGCTTCATGAATTTATAAGATGTTGAATAAGAAAGT
The DNA here is from genome assembly GCA_028749045.1 of Cupressus sempervirens. Lineage (NCBI taxonomy): Eukaryota > Viridiplantae > Streptophyta > Pinopsida > Cupressales > Cupressaceae > Cupressus > Cupressus sempervirens. The sequence continues at coordinate 149,332,979 of CM053793.1, forward strand.
GTCATCCAAAAATTGTTGGATAACTTGCACAGGGCACTAGGAGGCAGGTTTTATGCCCTTAATTCTACTAGAATTAGTTAAAGAAACTAAATTTCTACTTAAAACTTTTGTGACAATAATAAAAAAGGTAGGGAGATACGGGGTCACCTTGATGCAATCCCTGGGAGAAGGAAAAGAAGATGCCTGGGGTTCCATTAATAAGCATCGAGAAAGTAACAAAGGTAAAAAAAAATTTAATAATCCTACTAACCTTCTCATTGAAGCCAAGTCTGGCAAGTATAGCAAAGAGAAAATCCTACCTAACTTTATTATAGGCTTTGGAAATGTCTAGTTTAAGGGCCATACTTGGGATCTTAGAATTTTCCATAGAATGAATCACCTCATGGGTGGTTATAACTGTGTCAAGAATTTTCCTCCTAGGCACAAACCCATTATGGTATGGGCCAATGAATTTGTCCAGGAGGGGCTTAATGTGATTCACCATAGCCTTAGCTAGAACCTTATAAATAGTGTTGCAAAGGCTGATGGGTTTGAATTCTCCTAGTCTCTTAGGGTCCTTAGTCTTATGGATGAGAACAATGAAGGTCTTATTTAGTTCCTTCAGAAGCTTTCCCATTCTTACAAAGTCTCCAATAGCATTGATGATGTCATATTTGACAATTTCCCAGAATCCTTGAAAAAAAGCTAGGAGGGAAGCCATCTGGCCTGGGGGCTCTATATTGATTCATACTAAAAAAATTCATTCTAACTTCCTCCTCCTTGACCTTTCTCATTATCTCCTCATTCATTTGGTTATTAATCACAAGTTGAAACGATCTCAGTATATCATTTTGTAAAATATGATTAACCTAGGTTACCAGAGGGTTGTACATTTCATGGAAGTAGGAGATGACTTTATCTCCTGTATGGTCCACTTGGGTGATTTCCTAATCATTATCATCCAACAACATTTTGATAGTGTTTCTCTTTGTCCTTCTCAAGGTCAATCTGTGGAAGAATGTCATGTTTTTTTCCCCCTCCTCCAACCATTGTACCCTAGATCTCTATTTCCAAAAGACTTCCTTCCTATTCTAGAGGGGTTTTCCATTTGTCTCTACACTCCCTCTCCTTCTAGTGATGCTCAGATGTCTCTCTTTGTACAAGTTTATTTTGGAGAGCTTTCAACTTTTTTTCAATGGCCTTCTTATCTTTGGATAGACTTCCAAAAGAGGATTTACTCCATTTTCTCACTTCTCTTCAGATTCTATCAAGTTTTCTAACAATCTGGAACATAGTCAGGCCTTCCATCGGCTCCCTCCACCATCTAGCAATACAGTCCCCAAACTCAATATGTGAATGCCACATGATCTCATATCTGAAAGGCCTTCTTTGGGTAGGATATTTTTCCGAGGAGAGAAACAGCATGGAGTGGTCTAAAATGGTCCTTGACCATGCCTTTAAGGAGGTATGTTGAAGAATGTCCTATCTAGTAGAGATAAGGACCCTATTTAGCCTACTCTAAATCAAGTTTTTCCCCAGTCTGTTGTTAGACAAAGTGAAAGCAAGACCCTAGAGATCAATATCAATCACGTCATTTCTTCTCAAGAAATCCTCCAAGTCTTGTATGCTTTTTGAAAGATCCTCCAACCCTCTTATTTTTTCTGAAGGGTACAACAAGGTGTTGAAATATCCCATACACAAAATATTTCCTTGTTGCATGGAAGTAGCCACAGTGGTAGCCTCATTCCAAATAGAAAGTATACCACTACGAGTGTTGGGGGCATAAAAATTAAAAACAGTCCAACTGCCAAATTGATTGGTGAAATTTGTGGCTACAAAATGGGTACTGACAAAGATATCCACTCCCATCGCCTTGTCAGGATTCCACATAGTAGCAATGCCACCAAAAGTACCATTAGCTTTACTATAGGTATATCTAGCACCTCACCAAAGATACTCGACCACTCTCAAGAAACCTTGCTCAATCATTTTAACTTCTTGTAAAACAATCATATCTATTTTGAGTTCAATGATCTTTTGTTTGACTTCATACTACTTCCTAGGGCAATTCAGCCCCCTCACATTAGAGGATATGATCTTCATCCTTTATGGTTCTGGGTATCCTCCAAGGTTTTTTTTTTCCACTGTGCAATGTCCTTTTCTATTTCTTTTTGATGGATGCTCCTGATCAGGGGTCTCCCAACCTTCACAAATGACCCAACATCCACCTTAATCCTACCTCAATTCTTCCTCTTTGGAACAATCCACTCAACAAGGCTTAGGTCCTTTGAGAGGGGTGAAAAAACTTCAACAATACCTAGGAGGGAAACCATAAGGGTTCCATTTAACAATGGTGAGCTATTCCCCAAGTTTGGGGGTAGACTGCATGGGAGTATTGCATCTGCAACCATTTCTTTGTCCACCACATCATTACCCGAGTGCGGTATTTCCAGGATCTGCAACTCCTGTTCTTCAAGAGCGACAACATCCATTATGAGTTTATTTGCACCATGTCCATTTCTTCATGAGGGGTTTTAGTACTCTCATCTAGGAAAAGGCTTCCATGAGACTGTAGAACATCCTTGCATTGAGATGGTTCTAAGTTAACCTCAATAGCCCTTTTAGTAGCATTTGAGCTTTCAAACACCTTAACACCTAGAGAAGAGACTTTACTCTTGAGTTTCTCATCCTTTAGGTACTCCATAAAGAGATGGCAAAAGCTATTGCATTTCTAGCAAAAAGGAGCAGCATTCTCATAGATAAGAGGTTGCATCCAGGTGCCCCATTTGGACATTAGGTCCACCATGGTAGGTAGAGGTTTATTCATTCCCACATTCACATAGAACCTAGCAAAACCTATTTTTTCCTTTAAACCAGTCATTGAGCCCGTTTTTATGAACTACCCAAAGGAGCTACCAATCCATCTAAAAACACATTCATCCTAGAACTCAAGGGGGAGTCTAAGCAAGCATATCTAGACCAAGGTGGATCTATAGAGGTCACTCTCTAGGTTAAAACTAGGTTTCAATCGTTCCATCATCAAATTATTTTTGCTAAAATTCCATGATCCAGCCACAATCAAGTCCTGGTCCTTCTTAGTTGTGAAATTGAATAAGAAGAGAGCTCCAACAATTGCCAAGATAGAGACAGAACCCGTCAATTTCTACTTTATCGAACACCATTTTCTAACCATGTCCAATGAAGGTCAAAAAGAGACAAACTTTCCCACAAGACATAGGGTAAACCTCAATGAGATCACTCCACCATAGAATCAAGTAAAGCAATTTGAGGTCCTATGGGTCTTGAAGAGAATGTGGGTTTGGCACTAGAATCCATAAAAGTCTTAGATCCAACAACAGCCCCCAACCCATTTGACTATGGGGGCACTGATAAGGAGACTACAAACGTGGGGTCAGCTAAAGGTTTGGGACCCAAATAAGAAAAGACATCTAGAATAGCTCTAGGTTCCAATAGAACAACGATGTCCTCCTACTGAAGAAGGTGGCCATCCAGGGATTTTTCCACCAGATCTAAATTTGTGCAACTAGGGTTGAAATCTAGCAAGGGGGTAAAGGTGTAGGGGGTATCCATCCCTCCCAAGACTGAGAGAGCATGGGAGAAAATAGGGGTTCAAGGGAGGAAAAGTTCAGAAGAAAAGTTAACAGGGGGTTAATTTTTAATTGAGCCTAGAAAACTAAAAAAATTGACTCTAGGTTCTAAGCACTATAGGCAAGAAGCTCCACTATTTTACCAAGGGTCAAAGTTAGCAACTCTCAATTAAGAACCACAATAGAAAGCAACCCTATGGAGACTCAAACCTTGGTTTACAGAATGACTATTAAGTCAACTATGTTAAGAGATTTCTTTACTACTACAATGGTTAGAAAGTAACAGCAATTTGACCTGATTTATAAAGCAACTTTCTTTGTAGGTTCAGATCTTTGTTCTGGCTTGACTTTTGTATCCTTCCTGATTAGATGTTTCTTTGTAGCTTATCTATGATACTATCCTACTCTTCCTTTCCTCTACTCATGTATCCATATTTTTAATATTCCACTCATTACTTTTGTCCTCACAACTTGACCTTTATTATATATCATAAGCTAGGAAAAGTTAGCTTGAATACCCTTCCAAAACATCAAAAAAATCCAAATACTTATCCTTAATTAATAAAATATTTGACAATACCACACTCCTTTGATGTCCAACCACTCAGTCAATACTATAAGTAGGAATCCATTCATTAACCTACTACTTGGTTAATACTAGAAAGTCTTCATTACCCAACTACTTGGTTAATACTACACACTCTACATTGCTAGTTTAATATTGACATTTGTGTAAACATCAATGACAATATACAATTGAAGAATTTTTCCAACAAACTCCCTCTTTGGTATTGATGAAACAACATGTCAACATAAGTTGATAAAGATATGAGCAATTGGATAATCTTCTTAGTTTTATTATGATTCTCATCCATACTAACTCCCTTTGAGATTTTGCTTGGATTTGTCTCTACTGCTTTCGATTCATTGATCTTCTATCATTTTCTCCCTCTTAGTTGTACACTCCATCATCACTTGACTTTCCCTCGATCTCATTGAAACTAAACTTCTTCTTTTTTTCTTTTTTTCTTTCTTTTTTTTAAAATACAATCTTTCATGTTGATGCTAAAATATCCCTCTTTGACATTAATTGCCAAAGGATATAAACTTTGAAGTTATAATGTACCTTTATACTAATTCATATGTAATATGCTTTGCATTTCACACCTAAAGTGTGATACTCTGCATCAACTTTATCGATCTTCAATGGAGCTTGGTTGATGCCTCACTATCTTTTGCTTTAGTGAGCATTAGATAGGGGAATAACCCCTTGTTTACCTCTTAGATACATAAATGCATCAGGTTAGGTAAAGCTTTAGTAAATATCTCTGTGATCTATTCCTTGGTGTTCACATATTCCAATCTCACCTCTTTGTCTTGAACCAATTCCCTTAGGAAACGATAATTGATTGCAATGTGTTTTATTTTTTAGTGCATCACTAGATTTTTGGATATATTGATTGCACTTGTGTTATTACTTGATAGATAACGACTAGTTCCTTGATTTTTTCCTTCATTCCTAACATCAATTATTTGATCCACATTATGTTAGAATGATTAAATGTTGCAGAAACATACTCTACTTCTATTGTGGATTAAGAAATACAATTATGCTTCTTACTTATCCAAGACACTAGCCTTTTTCTAAGAAAGAATGCTCCTCCACTAGTACTTTTCAGTCATCAATGATTCTTGCCTAATATGCATCAGTAAAGGTTGTTAACTCAAGATTTACTTCTTTCTTATACCATAACCCATAGTCTTTGGTACCTTTTAGATATCTCAAAAATATTTTGACTGACATCATGTGATTTTCTTTAGGATTAGCAAAAAATCTAGTGTGAACCACATACTAAAGTTTCTCAATCATTGATCTATAAATAGTATGATTTACCTCCTTTGAATCATGATTTATTGAGATCTTATGTCTAGTAGACATAGGTATTCTAACTGGTTTGGAATCTTCCTTTCCAAATACTTTCAATGTTTCCCTAATGTATTTTGATTGAGTAAAAAATATCCCATCCTTCATTTGATGAACTTGTAGACCCAAAAAAATTGATTTCTTCAAACATAGACATTTCAAATTCTTTCCTCATTTCTTCAACAAATGATTTGCACATATATCATGTCCTCCAAATATGACATCATCTAGAAATATTTTTGCAAGCAATATGTTGTCATTTTGCCCTTCCTTGATATACAAATTTCTATTATCATTTGTCTACTCAAAACCAATTTTTACTAGACATCCATGAAGTCTTTCATACCATGGTCTAGGAGCTTGCTTTAATCCATATAAATCTTTATAAATTTTACATACCATATAATTTATTTGTCTTAGATTAATGAGACCTATAGGTTGTTCAATGTAGACTTCTTCTTCTAAGACTGCATTCAAGAAAGTTGATTTAATATCCATCTGATATACTTTGAATCCTTTTTGTATTATGTAAGCTAGAAGTGTTCTTACTCCTTCAAGTCTTGCAATAGGGGAAAATCTTTCCCCATAATCAATACCTTCTTCTTGAGCATAACCTTTGCATACAAGTCTTTCCTTGTTTCTTGTTACTTATCCTTTCTCATTCATCTTATTTCTGAATATCCATTTTGTACTGATCACATTTTTATTCTTGGGTCCAGGAACAAGAGACCAAGTTTTATTCTTTTCCATTTGCTCAATCTCTTCATTCATTGTTTCTATCCAATTTTCATTTTCTAAAGCATCTTTTACAGATCTAGGCTCAAATTCACTAAGTAAACATGTACCTTTTAATATGTTCCTTGTCAATATGCCTTTTGTCTCTCCTCTAATTATTTGATCGGGTGTATGATGCCTTCTGAAAAATTTTGCAAGCTTTGGATCTTTCTTACTTGATTCTGAACATGGTTCTCCAAGATCTTGATCCTTTTGCTTGGGCTCCTCTAGTTGTAACTCAGGTTGAAATGTTTTTTTACTAGGGTTGCACTACCTGGGGCTGCAACTCAGGTTGAACTAACTCAGACTCTTTTTCCTTTATTTGTGACTCAAGTTGGACTGCCGGTGAATTTCTAGGTGCACTTAGTTGTTGATTGGCTTCAACTTTATGAGGTAAATTTTCAAGTTCCTCTTCATAATAGACAAATTTTATGTAATCTTTAAGCTCTTTGCTATATGTTCTTCACTTCTTTTTGTAAACTCTTCAATCGTTACTTTTGTCTTGTAACCATACCATAATTCATAAGATGTTTTGTTTGTACTTTTCCTCAATTGAACTCAGTTTAGTGTATGAGTTGTTGTGTTGATTGCTTCTCTCTAGTATTTTGGTGCAACATTCTTCTCTGTCACTAGTGTCCTTGTACATTCCATGATGGATCTATTTCTTCTTTCTTCTATTCCAATTTTCTCTAGAGTTCTAGGTGTTGATACATGTGTTTTGATTCCTCTTTCATTGCAGAACTTATTGAATTAATTTGAGATGAATTATCCTCCTCTATCTCATCTTAGGCATTCAATATTCTTCCTTGTTTCCTTCTCAACTCTAGTCAAATACCATTTGAACTTTTGAAAAGCATCAAACTTATCCTTCAAAAAATTATAGTCATCATTCTAGAATAATTATCAACAAATAGAATGAAATATATATCTCCACAATAGCTTTCCATACCTATTGGCCCACAAAGATCTATGTGAACTAATTCGAAGACTTCTTCAAAATTGTAGGAATTACTTTTGAAACTTCTTTTACACATTTTTTCAATTTGGCATTGTTTGCACATGCCCACCTCAGGTTTCTTCAAATAAGGTATGCTTCTTACTCTATTGTTCTTTCTTATGGTGATCAGGTTATCAAAGTTAACATGACACATTATTTTATGTCATAGCCAACTTTCCTTTATTTGAATTAATAAACAAGAACTTTCATTGAGATCTAGGTAAAATAAATTTCCTTTCGTCTGATTGCCAGTTCCAACTAGTTTTCATTTTCCATCCAATAGTTTATCTTTGCCATTCATGAATTCAACTTTGTATCCTATATTGTTCAACTATCCTATAGTGAGTAGATTATGCCTTAATCCTTCGACCCAATAGGAATTCTCGCATTTGATTCCATTATTTAATGCTATGATTATTTTTCCTTTTACATAACATGGTTCATTGTTTCCAAATATAACACTTCCACCATCATAGTGTTCCAAATGTTCAAATTTATTTTTATCACCAACCATGTGATGAGAACAACCACTATCTATGATCTGTGTATCATTTATGCTAACATGAGAGATAAGTGTCATCTTTTAATTTTTCTCATCATATGATTCATTTTTAACAGTAGTATAAACTACAAAATCTTCATTATTATCACTACCAGAATCTTTTGCAATGTAACATGACTTCCTACATTTTCCTTTGTAGTCCTTGTAGGTTTTAAAGTTTTTCTTACCTTTGAACTTGTTGAACTTCTTTTCATCTTTATCTTCCTTGTTTGGAAACCTTGCAACAATGTGGCCAACTTCTTCACATGAAAAAAAAATTAATGGAATCTTTCCTCTGAATTTGCTTTTTCCTCTTGTTGCTCTTTTTGCTAGAAGAGCTTCAATGACTTCAAGATCTTCATTTGAATCATCTTCTTCTTCACTTTCAAGTTTTTTTCCTTTTGAGTTTCTTTCTTTTCTACCATGGATTCGTTTATCTCTGAATGCAGATTCAAGATTGTTAAAAGAAGGAGCATAGTTATTAAAGTTATCCAACTCAAAAGTATTCAATCTTCCCACAAGAGTATCTAAGTTAAATTGTGTGATGGAGTACATCTCATCTCTTGAATAGACAAAACTCTAATTGCATAAATAGGAAGATGAGTTCTTAGTACCTTGTTGATTATTGTCCCATCATCAATTATACCTCTTGTAGCTATGATTGCACTTACACTTTCTTTGACCATTTCACTATATTGGGTAAAGTTCTCATCTTCTTTCATTTTCAATCATCAAACTTACCTCTTAAAATTTATGCCTTAGCTCTTTGCACATTTTTGTCACCTCCAAAGACTTTATTCATCATTTCCCACATGTCAAATACAATAGGACAATCTTTGACTTCATCAAATTCAGAATAGTTCAAAGAGGATGCAATATCAATCATCATAATATTATGATCATTTTCTTCTTTTATTTTCTTTGCAATGATAGGCTTGGGTGGTGGCACATATTTATTCTCCACGTAGAACACACCAACATCACTGATGCTTGATATATGTAGCTTCATCAATTCCTTCCATGCTAAAAAGTTTTCTTTTTTAAGCTTAGGGATCTCCCTTCTGTAAGACATCTTAATCTTTAGCTTAGGTCTGTAAAACCTTTTCCTACAAGAACCAATAGCTCTGATACCAATTGTTGGAAATGTAAGAGGAGTAACTAAGAGGGGAGGGGTGAATTTGTTACCATAGAAACAAATACTTTCCCTTAGATGTCAATACAAACTTCCACTTATCATGCAATGTTGAATAGCTTGGTTAACATTAGAATTTTACTATTACTCGGTTAACAAAGCAATCTTAAGATCTGCTAAACTATTTTATCCTTTAGTAACTTAGTTGTAGAAATTTAAAGCATAAGCAAATAACATGAACAAGGGTAACACCAAGATTTAATGTGGAAACCCAATTTGGGAAAAACCACCTTGCAACTAGTCACAATAATTTTTACTCTTCTGAAGTGAGCCCTATTAGGAGCCAACCTTGGTAAAGGTTACAAAACATACTATTAAGTATGACCCTATTAGAGGATTTATATCACCCTATTATGAGTGGCCTAGTTAGAGGTCTTTAAATACTTCAATCTTGAAATGACACCTTGTTAGAGGATTTAGATCACCCTATTAAGAGTGGCCTGGTTAGAGGTCTTTAAACACTTCAATCTTGAAATGTCACCTTGTTAGAGGATTTGCAAAATGACTGTTAAGTCAACTCTAATAAGAGATTTCTTTACTTCGACAATGGTTAGAAAGAAACAATAATTTGATTTGATTTATGAAGCAACCTTATTTTTAGATTCAGATCTCTCTTCTGGCTTGACCTTTGGGTCCTTTCTAATTTTAGATGTTTCTTTGTAGCTTATCTTTCACACTATCCTACTCTGGCTTTCCTCTGCTCACATATCCATATTTTTCAAATTCTACTCAATATTTTTTTCCTAACAACTTGACCTTTTGTATATGTCATAAGCTACAAAAATTCAGCTTGGATACCCTTCCATGGGTAAAAGAAAAAACCCGTGTCAACCTTTTGTAAAAGAAAAGGCTAACAAAATTATAATTGTTCACCTTCAATGACATAAAACTCGTACTATTATTTAGAATTTGAAAATGAAGTAAACTAATGAAATGTGTATAAATGAATGATGTTTAGGATTATAATTTTTAGTAATTATTTGGAATAAGAATTGATATATTTTCCTAATTTTTATAGATTATTTTTTAGTTGTTGAAAAATTGCTAAAAAATTGGGGTTTACTTCCCACCACAAAACTATATGGAAATAAACTTATATCCATTTGAAATCAGACTATGTTATAGATAACATATATAGTTAGAACAATCAAAAATAAAAATTGGCTTTAGACCTATATTTTCTCTTTTATAATGATTCAAATTTCAACTCACCTAAAATTGATAGTTTTCATCTCTCGCCACATTTTTCAAAACAAATTTATTCTAAGTAGAAGAAAAATTATACATTCTAAAAGAGGACTCTCTCCTCTAGAATTTCATATAATTATTAAAAAAATTGATATGATTTAGTATTTTTTTCTTTCTCAAAATCAACATCTTTTCGAGTGTTTAAATATATGCTTGTAGAATTTTTAAATTATAATATACTATATCAAATTAAAACACTATAAACTCTACATGAGAATATTTTTGACTTTGAGCTCTATAAAATGATTTTTATATGTTACTAAAAAATATCATAAAAAATAGTAAGAGTTATTGAAAAGTCAAATTTCTAAAATAATTTTAGTTCTTTAGTAATTGGTATAAAATGGTGTTTATATGTTACTAAAAAAATCATAAAAAATAGTAAGAATTTTTGAAAAGTCAAATTTCTAAAATAATTTTAGTTCTTTAGTAATTGGATACAAACTAGTAGAAAACATACATTTAATTTAGACATTTTCAATTGGAAAAGTGTGAGACCATATATAACTTAGCTAGAATGAATTTATCTAAATCATATGTTTGAACAAAATTAATTTTTGGATAGAAATACTTAAATTCATTCATTCTGATAAGTCAGCCTTAAAGGTGACACAACTTTGTACCTTTACCTCCATAACATCAATAAAATCCAAATAGTCAGCCTCAATTAATAAAATATTTGGCAATTACATCTTGTTGTCACTCGATCAACACTAGAACTGATCACTCAGTTGACATTGTGACTCCTTCAATTCCCAACCACTCAGTCAATACTGCAAGAAGGCATCCATTCATTAACCAACTGCTTGGTTAATACTGGAAAGTCTTCACTACCTGACTGCTCGGTTAATACTACAAACTCTACATTTCTCGATTAATACTGGCATGTGTGTAAACATCAATGACAATATACAATTAAAGATTTTTTTCCAACAACCCCCTAACCAAAAATTTTGGCCTTCTAATTTTTTGAGGAATTTCATCCTCCAAAAATGTGTAACACACTATTATGTGTTCAACAAGTGTGAAGAGTGTCTCTTATCAAAACTCATGTTAAGATAGGGCTCCTCATGTTTCTCCTTTTCTTCCATACAATCTTTGTAGTATTCAATTTTCACTATCTGAGTTTTATTTTTGGATCATATTCAATTATTCTCAGTCTTGAAATAGGCTTGCAACTACTAGCGTATTCTTCTCAAGAGAGGATTCCAAAAGTTCTACCTCCAAATTCTATTCAGTGTGGTTATAACTTTTAGGTTCTTTATCTTTTTCCTTGGATTGGGATTGTAACTCTTAAGGAGTTTAGGTTCTTTATCATTTTTCCTTGGATTAGGATTATAACTCTTAGGGAGGCAGTTGTTTTCAAGAGCTCCAATCATGATAGAGTTACACAAATTTTCTTTCTAGTTTAATTGAGGCACCTCCATTTCCCACACTATGCTTCATTAATCAAATGTCCAATTTTGTTCTACTTAAGTGGTATTAACTATTATAGATATTTTTTATTAAATAAATAAGAATGTATGCTAGAATTTTTTTTTTCATTTTTTTAAATTATATTTATTACATTTATAGGCATAAATAATATTTATTAAATTTAAGTAATAAAATCTAAATTTTATTTAAATATTATATTTTAATCATTGTTTGAAAATTATTTTTATTTTTATATTTATACATAAAGCTAATTTAATCCATGATTTCATTTTTGTTTGGTGTTTACTATGTACATTTTTATGTTCGTAATCAACAATAAATGGCCATCAAATTTTTAGATAAAATTTAAGAGTTATTGTTAAAGCTCAATTGACTACAGTCTGCCTCATTGTAGAATGACTCAATATTTATAGTGCCATGAAAATACAAAAGGATTCAAATCTACATAGATGCATGAGAAAATCTCTTATGTGTTTTCTGAGACAACCAAAGATCAAGAGGGTTGATAGAGCGATCAATGCTAAAATTTATGTGAAATGTGGATTATAGAAAATTCCTCCAAATATAGTTAAATGTCAACTCCGTTGACATTGTATCTAAAATGGTTTCAATAGTTAGATTGCAATAGATTTCCTTAATATTTTCTTGTTATGAATTTGATATTTTCCCTAATTTTAATAAACTATTTTGGTTTATAGAAGTATATAAAGAGAAAGAACAAGTCATTACTTTCCCTAAGATTGATAAACGATTATGGAGGTGGGTCTTTTTTGGGAAATTATGTAATAGTGATCAAGAAGTTGTGAACCTCACATGCTTTTGTGCTAGCCAATGCAATCTTTGACAATTTAGAATCAAGTGGTTCTACTCTCCCTTTAGTTAACATGTGTTGAACACAATAAATAGGAAGGTATCTACTTATAGTATCTATGTGTATCTCTAGTAATAGTGGTTTCTTAGCATATTTGTGTATATCTAGTACAAATAAATTTTCCCTATACATGTCTTAAGATAGTTATACAGTTTAATATTTAAATCTACTATTGTGTATCAATGTCTTCTTTGACCTAAATAAAAGATTCCAAGGAGGATAGCATAGGTGATGATTTTCCAAGGAGGAAATGACATTGATTGAAAGGTGTGGATCCTAGTTTATTCAATTTCTAATCTTTACTCACATGAGGATCCATGGATTCTCTTCAAAGCCCTATAAGATTCTAAAATATATTGCAAACAAGCTAGTGTAATTGTAGGTACTATTGAAAAAATTATCATATTTTGATCACATTCAAAAGGAAAAATATATATAGAGTATGGCTTTCCCCATCGCATTGGGAAATATGTTGGAGATGTGTCCAACAACATTGGAAATAAAGACAACTAGCACTAAGTTGTAGTTCTACTAACTTGGAAGTTACAAGGAAAGGAGTAGGTTTGGTCTATTTTAGAAGATCCTCACCTATGAGGGAAATAAATAGAAGCAAAAAGTGGACTTAGAATATTATTATGCCAACTTGATAGATGAACACACAATAATGAGGAAAATGCAATGTGATACAAGATGTCTTTAGACCTTATGAGAAAGTTTGACACCTTCCCTATTCTAGATCAAGTTAAATATTATAGGAATCAAATATATCTGCAATATAAGCATGTGAAAGAAAAGTCAATCTATGCCCCTAATTGGTCACAAGTAAAATAACTTATAGACTTGGGCATATTAATGAGGAAGGTAACTAAAGGATCAAGATCATGACTAAATAGATGAATAGATTAATAAATTAAGGTTTCACATTCACATATGAAAAAATGCAATGTGAAGAGTCTTCTTCTAAAGGAGATGAGAGGATAGTTAATATTTTAAGATTAAATAACAATGAGGATGATGAAATTTCAAAGGGAATATATAATGTAGTTGAGAAATTACAAGCAAGAAATAAGGAAACCACCAATAAATATTCTAGTCATAAAAGCCACAAGAATCCCCTCCCATTACTAGTTCTTCACAAGTAAAGGAAGTTTATATACAAGATAAGGAACAAGAAACAAAATAGGGTGGTGGTACTAAGATATTACCTTGAGAAGATCATGGAGAATCATCATCATCCCCATTAGTATAGAAAGAGAATAAGAAACTACTAACATCTCCTACTATTCAGTTAGAGTTTGATTTAAGTGAAGAAACGGGACAACCCAGTTCTAATATACATGGTTTTAATGAAGGAATTATTTCATATTTGAGGGGACTTAATGAGGAGGATTAGAAGGTGAATAATCTAGAATTATCTGCAATCCCTAACTAGTTGAACAACAATATGAAGGAGGATATGAAACTAGAAGATGTGCAACATATTAAGGACATTGATATATTTCTAGTTCATATTGACAAGACAAAGTAGCTAAAATAAGCAAAGGAATTTACTAAAATTAATAGAAATGCTTTAGGATCTCACATTCTACATCTGGTTGTTGACCTGGATGATTAAAATAAAGATGAGATCATTCCTATGGACTATCAAATTGAACCATTTGATATTGGACCAACTACTAAAAGGAAAGAATTCCAAGAATTGAAAGATATCATTGGCGCAATTAAGGAGGGGATAGATAGTTCAATTTAAAAGAAGGAAATTCTAGAGTTGGAAAATAAAAGATAGAAAGAATGTAAAAACTTGCACATGAATCCAACAAGGAAAGAAAGATTTCTCTTGTTCCACCTAGTCATCAATCAGGAACTCTATGACACTTATGAAACAATGAAGAGCACTCATTAGAAGGTGAATGAATGGATCAAAGATAAAAAATAATGTACAAATGATTTTCTTACTAGGATGGTCCAAGCTCATGAAAGGACTATGTCACTCATGAATAAGGTCCAAGGTTTAGAGAAGACATGGAGAGAATTTTAGCCGATGGAAGGAAGTTGATTCCTCATCTCAATGTGTAAGAATTTGCCTAAGGCAATAATTCAACACCAAGACCAAGAAGCTCAATAGATAGCACAAGAGAGACTAATGATGATCAAATGAGAATCTCAATAATGATCAAAATAATAATGGAAATCAGATGAATACACAATTGAAGTGCTTGTATATAAAGGCATCTAGAATGACTAGGAGTCAGCAAAGTGATAAGCCTCACAACTAAGAACATGTCCACCAAGAGTGGATTATCCTCCATTGAGCACAGGAGTTTGTGTAATGATGAGAGGATAAGTTTACATAGGCATATCTCGTAAAGACATGTACATAGACATCATGTGCTTAATTGGAGTACAAACAACTGTGTTGTCTACATGACAACTCAGATGAATATATAAACTCCTATGTTGTCAACAAGACAACTCATATGACTATGCATACTCCTAGGTGTCTATATGATAATGCATTTAACCTAAGTAAACTTAAGTAAAGTGTAATAATAATTAATTATTTACACTAACACCCCCCGTTAAGTGCAACTTACGGGAATCCACTTAAGCTCACAAAAGCTATGATGAAAATGCATGATGGATCCCAGTTACTAGGCCATGTTAGGTACCCATGTACAAATGCAATGCTCTACATATAACGTGATGCAATGCAATGCAATCTCTCTAAAAATGGAGAAAGAGGGTAAACCTTATGGAAAAAACCCTCCCCCAAAAAGAGAGATAAGTACAAGAAAGAAAAGAAGAGTCATGTGACCCCTCCTGGAAAAATATCTTGCACCCCCAAGAGATCTTGCAAATGAAGATACTTGACCTCAGTGAAGGGTTTGGTGAAGATATCTGCAACCTAGTTTTCTTAAGGACAATACTGCAATGCAATGAGCTACTCATGTATCAATTCTCTGGCGTAGTGCATATGAACCTCAATGTGTTTGGTCCACTGATGTTGAACTATATGTTTTGAGATCTCAATAGCACTCTAATTATAACAGTGAATGATTGTAGATCGTGGAAGGTCGAAGCCAAACTCCTTCAGGATATGTCATAGCCATATAGCCTCTGTAGCTGTAGTAACAATCCCTCGATACTCAACCTCAGTTGAAGAAAGAGCAATAGTATTTTTCTTCTTACTCTGCCAACAAATGGGATCAGAACCAAGATGAAACATGTAACCTAAAGTAGACTTGCGAGCATCAACATTCCCTGCATAGTCTGACTCTATATATCTAACCAACTGAAGTCCAGTACCTATTGCATAGTGTATCTCATGTGTATGTGTACCCTATATGTAGTGCAAGATGTGTTTGGTAGCCTTCCAATTAAGCTCATGTCGCTCTTGCATGAAGCAAGAAACCATGCCAACTACAAAAGCTATGTTAGGGTGTGTATGTGTCAAGTAAATGAGACCCCCAACCAACTGTCTATACAATGTAGCATCAACAAGTGGAGTGGAACACTTGGCCTCTAACTTAACACCTGAAAGATAGGGAGCAGGTGTAGGCTTACAATCACTCATGAGAAAGAGAGAAATTAAATCAAGAGTATACTTGGGTTAAGGAAGTGTGATCCCAGCTGAAGACTGTTTGATCTCAATACCAAGGAAATAATGAAGTACACCTGAGTCGGTCATAGAAAATATGTCCTGCAAAGAAGTCTTGACACTTGCAATAATGGATGAAGTACTTCCTATAATGATCAAGTCATCTACGTAAAACACAAGTATCAAGTGTGTCATCCCTCTGAAGAATGTAGAGATTTGAATCTGAATGACACCTAGTGAATCCTGCTGAGAGAAAGAATGAATCCATCTTGGCATACCAAGCCCTAGGAGCTTGCTTAAAGCTATAGATAGAATTTTTCAATCTGTAAACCATACTAGAATCTTGTATGAATCCCTGAGGTTGCTCCATATAAATCTCCTCATGAAGATCACCATTCAAGAATCAATTCTTTACATCCATCTGATGAACAACCCATCTCTGAGCTACAACAATAGCTAGTGTCAAACGAATGGAGTTCATCTTAGCTACTAGTGCAAAGGTCTCAGTATAGTCAATACTAGGAACCTATGAGAAACCTTTTTTAACAAGTCTAGCCTTATACTTATCCAAACTTCCATGTCCTACAAACTTGGTCTGATAGATTCACTTACACTGAACCAACTTTCTTCCCTTAGGAAGAGGAATTAAGTCCCAAGTGTTTTTTTTCATTAAAGAGCTATATTCTTCCTCCATGGCCTTGTCCCATTCAGGAACCACTGATGCTTCATTTAATGATTTTGGATCAGAAGCAATGGCAATATAAGCATGTGGAAATGATTTGTGTTGTGATATTGTCCTCCTAGTATCTAAAGGATTACCACCAATGAACCTACTAAATCAAGTGTTTATTGTGCCCAATGAGGCCTACTGGAAGCAGAAGAAGGAATATCCTCAATTGTTGTGGACCCGGCGAAGGTGGTGTCCTACGAGTCAAAGTTGAAGGAATACAATCTTCCAAGTCACTATCATTACTTTCCATGAAGGAGGAAGGGGGAGTTGAAGGAGCCAAACTTGGACAAGTCTCTTCAAAGTGAACACTCCTCTCAAAGAAGATTTCATGTGTCTCTAGATCCATGAGTTTGTATGACTTAAGGTGGTCAGGATATCCAACAAATATACAAGGTTTACTTTGAGGTTCCAAAGTCTTCCATTTTTGTGGAGTTATCCTTGCCCATGCTAGACAACCAAAAACTTTATAGTGTTTTACACTTGGTTTTCTGCCACACCAAGCCTCAAAAGGTGTAATTCCATCCAAGGCTTTATGGGGACTTCTGTTTTAGATGTAATTGGCACAACACATGGCTTCTACCCAAAAAAATTGATCTAGAGACTTATGTTGTAGCATACAAGTGGTCATCTCCTTAAGGGTTTTATTTTTCCTTTCAACAATACCATTTTGTTGTGGACTGTATGCAACTGAATGTTGAAGATCAATACCCTCATCAGTACAAAAAACTCTAAGCCTTGAGTTCACATATTCTCTTCCATTATCTATTCATAGAATCTTGATGGCTTTCCCTAATTGATTCTCAACTTGAGCTTTAAAGGTGATAAACTTATCAAACACTTCACTCTTATGAGCAAGAAAGAAGACCCAAGTGTAGCGTGAAAAGTCATCAATGAAGGTGAGAACATAGCGAGCCTTTCCAAATGATGGTACTGGAAATGGGCCAACTACATCACTATGAACCAATTCAAGAACAACAGTAGCTCTCCAAGACTTCCCCTTGTCAAACTTCTCTTCGGGATGCTTGCCCGCTTCACAACCTGTACATACACCCTTTGAATACTTGACTTGAGGTAGACCTATGACCATATCCTTGTTGCTAAGTTGTTGAAGGTAGCAGTAATTGAGATGTCCAAACCTTTCATGCCATAGTTTACTTTGTGAATTTGAGTGGGTCAACAAGGAAAGGGAAGTGAACTTAGGCACAAAATGAGAAAAAGAATAAAGTCTTGTATCATGATTAGCCTTTCCAATTGCCACCATAGAATCATCCTTTAGATTTTTTACCACAACTGAATCAGGATGAACCTCCACTTTGTTTCCACATCCATAGTGAGTTATTTGGTAGATTGAAAGAAGGTTGGTGCTAAGGTTGGGAACATGAAAAACATCCTTGAAGACTCCATTGTCCAACTCAACATTCCCTTTTCCTTCAACTTCCACTTGTGTGTCATTTCCCACATAGATGTAAAGTACATGTGATGGTTTCAAAGAGGAAAAATGCTCCCTTGAAGCACCCATATGATGTGTAGCTCCTGAATCAAGAACCCATTCCTCATCATTGTTTGTACTTGCTACCAAAGCTTGTCCCTTACCTTTTGAAGTGGTTGAAGATCCCTTGTCCTTGTAGGCATTTGACACATTAATTTTATGTTTCCTCATTAAGTTTAGCAACTCATCAATTTTCTTATCCTTACATTCATGTTCATCATGACCATTCTTCTTACAATAGGCACAAGTTTTCTTCTCCCTTTTGTTGAACTTGTTCCCCTTATTATTTTTGGAAAAAGACTTGCTTTGTTGTGAGGAAGATTGTTGTGTGGAGGAAGATTGATGTGTAGAGGAAGATTTTTGTGTGTCATCTTGTGGCTTAGCTTTCCACTACTTTTGCTTCTTATTGGAATTTTGATCACCTAGATTCCCTTGATCAGCTACCAAGGCTTTGGTCTTCGAAGATTGGAGAATTCCCATACTCACTAACTTTTCATGTTCTAAGACCAACATTCCTAAAAATGACTTGAATGAAGGCTTAATGAAGGCACTTCCCATTGTTAACTTGAGTATTATAACTTGAAACAAAAGTGGCATATTCAGGAGGAAGATGAGTCATCACATTTTTTATCAACTTTCCATCCTTGATGGGTTCATCACAATCTTTAAATTGTGCCCTATACATGTCTACTTAGGTAAGATAATCTTTGATGGTGTCAAAATTCCTAGGATCCAATTTGAAAATATTGTCCTCAATCGTGTAGGCCATATCTTCATCTACTATCCCATACAATGCTTCAAGTTTATCCCAGATTTCTATTGGATTGTTAATGTTCCTGATGTGATATTTGACAAGATCTGAGGTATTATTTAACAAGGTTCCTAAGGAAATTTCTTTTTTTGATGCACAGTCTTCTTTACGAGACTCATCAGCATCATTATTAGGTTTCTTTATTGCGCCAGTTACATAATAGAGTAAACCTTTTTAAACTAATGGTTCATTTATCTTTTCTTTCCAAGTAGCATAGTTATGTGGTGTTAACTTAGAAAAAGAACCCATAATGCAAAAGAAATAGCATAATATCAAAGAGACACAAAACAAAAGACACACACCCCCTTTTCACTCAATCAAATAACCCCCACTCCCCCCCCCCCCCCCCTGGAAAAGAAAAGAATGCTTTAGGCACTTTATACTTAGTGTAATTACAATAGGCTACTTGTCAAAATGGACAAAAGTGGACTTTTGATTTTGCTATTTACAATCTCCTCTTGGAGTTCAAATTTGGTATTTTGCAATGTAGCTTAGATATACAACAATTTTGAAGTTTGATCAAAGCAATACAGTACAAAAAAGCACCTATTTCTAAAAGTGGTATTTTTTGTCCACACAAGCCTATAATCTAGTTATAGATCTGGAAAGTAAATGAAAAATTATACACTTTCAAAAAAAATAAAACATGAATATGTGTCCACATGAGCTCGTACAAAGCATTTGAAGTTGCAAAAAGTAAGATTGGGTAGGTACAATCACCAAAAACTGATTTTTCTAACAAATTCATACACCAAATAAAAGAAAATAATAGCACCAATGAAAAATTCAAAAAATTCTAGCCCAAATCAAAAAAAAAAAATTACCTGATTTAGAGTTGGATGACCAAGATATGGCTCTTTGAAGTCAGACTATCAAATCAAAAATGCATATGAAGATGGGTCCCATTTACCAACTGCTGATGATGTCAGAAAAGAATAAGAATAAATTTGATGGTTTGGGTCCTGTCAAGCCAAAAAAATGAAAGGCCACCGAGGATCCTGTGACACTTGAACACGAGTCAAATTTTACTTGACAAGAATTGATGGAAATGCCAAAAAATTTAATAAAATTTACCAATCAAGTGTAAGTGCCCTATTGTTTATCATCGAGGGGTCTTGGAGCCTTAATGTCTTCACTTGTTCTTGGATGTGCTAGGTTTGATCTTGTCCAAACTGATACAATCCTCCAATGTCTGAATTGTGAGATGGTTTGGACTTGGCGCTTCCTCTTTATCAGGATTCAGGATTGTTGATCCAATCAAAGAAGGAATTTTTGTATGGGAGCTTTAGTATACTAATGAAGCTTGTGCTAGGAAACTCTGATGTGAAGCCCTACAACGCTACAGTATCAGTGCACCAGCTTGTGGAGAATGCTGATGAGTGAACCGGCGAGGCGGCTGGATCTGTGAACTTTGGCGCTGGTCACGCACTCCAAGCTTTCATTCAGTAATGAAAGACGTATGGTCCATAGTTTTCATTGGGATTCATTACGTTTCTGAACTATGGCGATGAATCCCACCATCTTCTTATTTTTCCATGGGCTCTATTCCATGGGCTTTGTTCAACACTATTCCAGGAACTCTTTTCCACGAGCTCTGTTCAACACCATTCCACGAGCTTTTTTGGCTACTTATCACTGGAATATGTGGCTTCCAGCAAGGCCACAACAGAAGCCGATGTGTTTATCTTTGAAATTATTGTATTAGCGGTGGTGTGTGCTATGAGATGAAAAAAACAGGCCACAGGGCAATAGTCATTCACACCAGGATGTGAAGCTCGGTATTTGGACAATACCGAGGGTAGCTTGAAGATATTTCTGAGAGATTAGTCATCTTCACAAACCACTGACTCGTGAATGTAGAGATCTCGGGTGGGGATTAACCTTCGACAACAATATTTGTAAAAAATTTGGCAAATTTTGATAATCCTTCAAATAGGCAAATTGGGCTTCCAAGTCCGATTTGCAAAAAAAAAATTGCCACAATTTAGCATAATATCTCAAAAAGAAAACTCTGAAATAACAAAGATTTGGAATAATGCGAAATTTCTAAATCTCCAATTAATGACAGAATATATGTAGATTTGAGAAAAAATGAAAAAAAAAAAAAATTAATTAAAAAAACTCAAATCTGTACCACTAAGATTTTGTCTCAAATTTGACTTTTGCCTAACATAGGCAAATTTATAGTCAAAATTTATAGAAATAGCCACCCTAATGCAATGGTGAGGTCAGATCTTGCTCAAAATGCTCCCAATTTTTGTAAATACTCTGGATCTGAATCATGACTCTCTAAGATGAAGCAAAAATGAACCTCTCTAACGGCCATGAAATGAAGCTCCCTCGGCTCTAATACCATGTAAGAATTTGCCTAAGGCAATAATTCAACACCAAGACCAAGAAGTTCAATAGATAGCACAAGAGAGACTAATGATGGTGAAATGAGAATCTCAATAATGATCAAAATAATAATAGAATTCAAATGAATACACACTAGAAGTACCTGTATATAAAGGCATCTAGAATAACTAAGAGTCAGCAAAGTGATAAGCCTCACAACTAAGCACATGTCCACCAAGAGTGGATTATCCTCCATTGAGCACAGGGGTTTGTGCGATGATGAGAGGATAAGTTTACATAGGTGTATCTCGTAAAGAGATGTTGTAGACACCATGTGCTCAATTGGAGTGCAAACAACTTTGTTGTCTACATGACAACCGAGATGAATATGCAAACTCCTATCTTGTCAACAAGACAACTCATATGACTATGCATACTCCTAGGTGTCTATATGATAATGCATTTAACCTAAGTAAACTTAAGTAAAGTGTAATAATAATTAATAATATACACTAACAAATGATAAAGGTCCATGATTCAACTTTAATTCAAGGAGGATTAATTGTGAAGAAAAGTGCACATGATTTTGGCCAATTGAAGAAAAATTAATTCCTTGACTTTTGGCATTGAATAATGTTCCTAGATCAACATTAATTCAAGGTTTGAGGATGTGTAAGTATATTATTTTGATGTTCAAGGGTCTATCCTTAACTACACTCAAGGACTCTTGTTGTAATCAAGTAATTACTCAACCTTGATTTTGATGTTTTTAGTTAGTTGGACTTAGGAAAGCTTTTGACTAAAGGAAATGGATTTTGAAGGGATCTTGAAACCCAAGTATATAGTAGGCTCAAGACTGAGGGACCTGTAAACCACACTCAAAGATATCCAATGCATGCCACAAAAAGAAATGAGACAAATTCAAAACATAACTAAGACAAAGATGGGGAAGTTGAACAACTCACGGCTCTCACCAACACAAATTGGTGGTCAAAGAAAAGATAAACTCTAGATAATTAGACCACCAAAAAAAATAACAAGACAACATAATTAAGATCTCCCCTTAGCTCCCAACTTGTAGGAGCTAAGGGTCATGTTTGAAGAATGAGAGGGATGTTTCTTTGAACATTTTCCTTTGACCATTATCCATCCCTCTTTGGTCATGGCAAGAACAAATTGTCAAGCCAATGAATCAGCAGAGTTTTCGAAGCCAATAGTAATAGGGACAACAAACTCACCCAAAGGAGAAGATCCAATACCATTAGTGACAAGGTCAATAGGATTACCAAGGGAAGCATGGCCATCAACACAAGAGTCACATGCCACAAAATGCTTTTGGAGAGGGACAATACCAATAATATTTCCCCCAAAAACCACATTATTTTTATGCTCATCACTTCTAGCCCTAATAGACTCAACAACAACAAGATGGACAAAACCAACATCAACAAGTTTTTTGTTAAACAATAAAAACAACAACAACCAAAGAAACACCAGAAGAGAGTCATTCATTGAAGTTCTCCCAGTGATTTGTAGATCGGATCCTCCTTCATAAAACCAAAAAATGTGTTATGAGAAGAATGAGTGGAAATTGCAGTCTTCCCATCCTTCTGACTAGAACTAGCACAAAAATCATCTTCCAACACATTAATTTCATACCTGTCCATTGAATGGTCAATGAAATTCATCAAGAATAGAAAATTGAAAGGTCTTATCTTCCTCATGGTCTCTATGAATAATTCAAAAAAATATATACTTCAAATTGTGACAACATACTAGACACTTATATGTAGAGATTGAAGGTTACTAAATTGTGGAATAGAAACTTTCCCAACATTGTCATGGATAAGCATGATGTAGTTATATGTAGACTCTCAAATTTTCTAAGAAAGAAAGAGAAAAAGGGTTGCATCTTCTAAATGATGAGTTTTATGATTAATAGGCATCTTCATTTTTCCTCATTGGTTCTTGCCTTCCAATTTACTCATTGGCTTATTTGGAGGCGATCCATTTTCATTGGTTGTCTATTTAATGTGTGTAGCAACCCTAATTATTCTTTTCTTTGAGGGAATCTATGTCATTGATTTTATATTGATCCTAGTCGTTCACATTTAGAGCACCCTTGCTCCACTCATTTGTAAAGAGATTATTTGGAGAATTATCACCAATCTATTGTCGTGATTGAATCAAAACACTGAAGTGTGGTGATTGAGTGAAAATTATCGAGAGTTGTTTGTTTCATTGATTTCTCAATTTAGAATGGAATTTATTTTCATGAACTTCATAATTTTAGAAGTCGCTCTAAATAATTTTAGTTGGATGAAAATAATTGTGGATACATCCTTATGGAGCCCATCTAGACCAAACCACTAGCTTCTTGTTGATTTTAAGTGTTCCTTGTGTGGTCAAACAACATAATTATAAGCTTGTCTTCGAAAATTATTTGCACATTGATATGCACTGATTACTTGTATTTATAAAATGGTAGTAGATTGAACATCTTTTAGTTTAGATTCATAAAATTAAAGTTCATTTATATTTCATTTTGCAAGCTAGAAGATAGAATAATTAATTTCTTTGAATTGTCATATTATTCAAAGGATAAAGTTGATGCATCATAGTGAACTAGTGTAAGTTCTTTTGTGATACTAGCATATCAAATATTAAACTTAGTGAATATCAACAATAAGGAACCTCTAACTCACTTTGGTGATCTTTCATTATAATCCTCAACATTTGTGACATCTTTATTCAAGACAAAATTCACTATTTTATGTTTCCTCTTGAAACATTGAGCATTTTATCCTACATATTATAATGGCATAAAACTCACATCAACATTTCCATCTTCTTTGTACCTCAATTTTTAAAATATATGGATAATGTTTTTAGATTATGACAAAAATAGGTTTTGAGGGGACCCAAAACCCCTTACAACTAGCTAAAAGATATATGAATAAAGTACCCCACGTTTCACAAGAATCCGAAACCTAAAGTTCAAAAAACATCAAAAAGTTGTGTTTTACAAGGACCTGGAACCTACCAAAAAGCAATTCAAAGTTCAAAACTAGGTTTTACAAGGACCTAGAACCTAAAGTAAACAGTTAACAAAAGATAGAAACGAAACAACACTAGCTAGGAAAGCTAGGACCAAAAACCCAACCAAAGACCAAAACCAGCAATTAAACAACTCTTTGATAACCTTTGCTAATTCCTTACCAGCCTCCACAGTACCCTGAAGGGTTTCTTCTATAGCAGCACTAGGAACAGCAACCACAACTTTCTTAATGCTTTATATAGTTGTTTTAGTAGGGCCACCCGAGATCTTGACAACAACAGGGAAATAATCTCCTCATTGCTTCTTTCACCTATACTTGTAGTAGCAGCACATAAACTAGAAGTAACCATGTCCATACGTTGTTCACTATCCTTTACCAATTGGCATAATTCCATTTTGTAGGCCTTCAACCTCTCACGGATGTTTCCTACCTAATTCTCCAGCTGGACTCTCTCTATTTTTTCTTCATCTAGTTCTCTCTAGAACTTTCCCATTTTTTCTTAGGCACAATAATTTCATTATAGAGCCACGAATCGACCTAGAGAAAAGTGTTTGCTTTCAGCTTAGCCTTATGGAGAAAAGACAGCTTCACTATATTATTATCATCTTTGGTCTCATCATCAGACCTTTTCTCTAAGTTGGTAGTCACTTTTTGGTACCATTCACATGTAACTAATTTTTGTTGTTTAAACCCTCTTGAGTTGTCATCTCCTTCTGGATCTCCTTATTCAAATTCTCCTCTTTAATCACAAGGGCTTTACTCTCTACATTCTTCTCCTTCTCAGTGTCCTCCATAAGCTTGACATCTATTATTTTCATTTTAGTAGGTATAGGTCTTTCACTTTGAGTCAAAATTTTATCATTTTGGCCTGAAGGTTTTGAAACCGACTTTGATTCCATATTCCCCTCTTTTCTACTTTCCCCATCATTTTTAACCAAAGTGATACCCCAACTACCAGAATACCCGTCCATATTTGAACTGAGATCCTCGGTTTCTATTTCATCCTCTACATCTTCACTTTTCTTAGACTCCATAGCTTCCTCATTAGCTTTTTTAGTTTTGTCAGCCTTACTCTTCTTTTTACCCTTATTATTGCTACAACCCTCCTCAATTTTGATAATATTGCTTCTAATTTTCTTAGCACTCATCTTATGAAGAGGCTCATTCCAAACCAATTTCCTCTTCTTTTCCACTATAGGTGAAAGGTTCACTGCATTTTTTTTTATAGTAATTTTCAATCAACAAAATAAGTCCTTCATGGAGCACAGGCCTAGTCTCTTTCTTTCTATGGGCCTATAGACTATTCAGTAAAGAAAATCTCAAATTGCAGGGAAAGGACATCCTATCCTTATACCGAAAATGTCTCAAAAACACAAAATGAAATTTATGAACCCTTTTTTATCTTTCATCCAAAATAAAATACTCATGGACACAAGATAAAACATCTTGCCATATTACCTTAATTTGCTCCAGGTTGTAGAAATCCTTGTTCTTCACAAGCTTCTTCTCATCCTCTTCATTTTTTGAAATTTTTTTGAAAGCATCATTTGATATATTGGTTTGCCCTTTGAATTTCAAGCCCTCCATAGGAAGAGCAATAATCTCTGCTATAAACTTCATCAAATCCACTGCTACCCCATGAATAGTAATCCTCTCCTCAGATCAGTTCTTGAAGAAGTAATCAGTAATGTGAGGTTTGAAACTGTGCAATTTCTCAATATACGTTGTCACTTTTCCCTTTTGGAGAATCTTCCAAACTACAGGTTTAACTTTCCATTCTTTGTTGCTAAAAGGCTCTTGTTTCCTTGGCTCCCCACCCATAATGCATCCAGCTCTGTAAATTGTATAAAAAATAGTAACTATCACAAAAGACAAAATATGATGTATTTCAAGAAAGCTATTCACCTGGAAAACATGCCAAGTTCTCTTGATAATAATGAAAAGGTACTTCCTTGAAATACGATAATAGTCCATAATAAAAGCACCACTTTCCATTATAACTTGCAAAATCTCACATAATCTTTCCTTCAATTGCATTAGTCATATCATAATTAATGATCGCCATAAGTTCACTTTCCTTGCTAAGGTTATTACTCCATGTCATCTTTTCGCTCGTGTACACATATTTATTAGCTATCCAATCAACCACTTTATTGTCTTCTCATAAATTATGAGATATAAATACTTTCTCAAATTTGTTAATCAAAATTTTAATTTCCATAATCCTTCCACCAATATTCCATGTCACCATATTCTTATTATTCAGTATATTAATTATGTTTAATGAATCTCCTTCCAACCATAAATTTCTATTACCAATTTCCACTACCATTTTGACCATGTAAAGAGAAGCAATAGCCTCTTCTTTATGGCTAGTCGAATGACCAATAAGTATGGCCACAACATCCACCACTCTGCTATAATGGTCCCTTAGGACTCCACTACACCCTGCTCTTCTAGGATTCCCTTTAGTAGAAACATCAAAATTAGCTTTCACCAACCCAGAGGAGAAGAACTCCATATCACACCCTCTCTGTGTTCATTTTGTTTAGTACTAGTTCTTGTCATTTTCATTGGATTGCAAATATGCACATCATCATTATTTTTATTCTGAGATTTAAAGTTCTCTTTGATTGCCCTAATAATATTTTGGCACACCACCCAATCAGGATCTTCTTTGTTTCTGAAGATTTTTTTGTTCGTTTATTTCTAGATGCTCCAACATAGACGGGGGAGAGATATATTCCATAGGAAACCAATGTCGGGCCTTCTCACAGGATATTTCCAATTTTGAAAACACTCAACATTATTAATAGCTTGAACTCACAAAATTTTCCAATATTGAAGGAGTGATCCCCACACATTATGGTTGTACGTAAAATTCATGAACATGTGGATAATGTCTTCAATTTTCATCTTACCTAGGGAACATATGTTCACTATATAAATACCTCCTTTTTAAAGATTATCTAGAGTTACGATTTTATTTTGAAGCATAGTTCAAATGAAGATATTAATTTTGGGAATAAGACCTTTAATCCAAGCTTTATCCCACAAGGGGGGATTGGTCTTTTCCTCAAATCTAAACACAAATGAAACCTTAAAGAAACCACTAGGTTCTGTTTCCCATACCATAGTATTCTCCACATTAGGATAGAGGTTACAAGAATTGAGGGAGATTTGAAAACTGGAAAAACTGTGCCAAAACTAAATAATATTTATCCACCCATTGATAGTCCAGAAGTTCACCACATAATCTCCAAAAACTCATTTACATCTTTCTATATGACTGATATCATCAAAGTCATCCGAAAAAGGATGATCCAAAAGCCACTCATCTTCCCAAAATCTGACCTTTTTAACATTCCCAATTTTCCACTTACAGCCTTTATTCAGAATATGTTTAGATCCTTGAATTAATCCCCAAATAGTAGAGGAATTAGAAATAATAGGATAGGACATTAAGTCAAAAATAGATGGAGCATTATAAAGGTACTTATGTTTCCAAACTGAACTCCATTCTTTGTCATCATAGTACACTCTCCATCCTTGTTTAGCCAATAGGACTCTATTTATACTTCTAATTGATTTGATACCCAATCCTCCTTCAATCTTAGGTTTACAAACCTTTTCCCAAGCTATCAGAGTCATTCTCTTTTTTTCTTCAATAGTAGACTACAAAAAAATTCTTTGAATTTTATCAATAGCATCTGCAAATTTAGTTGGAATTTTGAAGTAGCTAAGAGCATAGGTAGGGAGACTTTGAAGACAAACCTTTAGTAAAGTAACTTTTCCTGCTTGACTCAACATTTTTCCTTTCCAACCAACTAATTTCTTGTTGAATTTCTCCACTTAGTCCTCTCAATAGGATTCAAAAGGATTCAACCCCAAGGGAAGACCAAGGGAAGTCCTCAGAAAGGAACCTATAGAACACCCCAAAATGTTAGCAATTTTCCTTTGCCCTGTAACTATAGAATAAAGATTCAAAGCCTTTTTAAGACTCCTTGCCTCCCTCACATCAACTTTTCTCATAAAAATAGTGTCATCCACAAATTGTTCATGAGAATAGAGAAATGGTTGAGAATTAACCTTGAATTTCCCCTTTCAAAACTAGACTTCCAATATACCTCCCAAGACTATCATCCATAATAGTAAAAAAAATAGGAGATATAGGATTGAACCTTGTCTCAAACCCATTAAGGGCTTAAAAAATTCAAGTGAACTCTCATTAACTAAGATAGCTAGAGAAGATGTAGTAACAAGTTGCATTATATCTTAAGACTTTGTTCACTAAAACCAAATGTCAGTAACACCTTTTGAAGAAAACTCCAGTCAACTCTATCATAAGCTTTAACTATGTCCACCTTCATCACAAAACCCTAAAAGTTGGAGAGAGATAAAGAATGAATATTTTCATTTACTACAATAATAGAGTTCAGAATTTGCCTTCTAGGGATGAACCCATTCTGTTGATTAGAAATGATTTTAGGAAGGATAATCAATAAACATAGAGTTAGAACTTTAGAGATAATTTTGTAAATAGAATTAAAAAGGTTAATAAGTCTAAAATGTTCAGAGGAATCGGCTTGATGCTTCTTTGGGATTAGACAAAGGAAAGTAGAATTGATCTCCTTAAGCATTCTTTTAGCTCCAAAAAATTCTTTCAATGCATCACAAACATCTTTACCCACCACTTCCCAATATTTCTGGAAGAAGAACATAGGAAAACTATCCGGGTTTGGAGATTTATCTCCTTCAAAGGAATAGACAACTTTATAAATTTCATCCCCAGAAGGAATAGCTATCATCATTTTGTTCTACTCATTAGTAACAACTAGAGGAATGACTTCAAGGAGCTCCATATGTCTAGTGCCATCAACATTTGGGTCAACAGAAAGAAGGGATGAGAAATAAGACACCATTTCTCTAGAAATTTCATTTCCATTAGTAATTTTATCCCTTCCCTGGATAGGCTAGAAATACGATTCTTAGCCCTATGTTTCATAGTAGTTAGATGAAGGGATTTAGTATTACAATCACCTTCTTCAAGCTAAATAAGATATAGAGAATGTTTGAAATCTTACTTGTCTAAGTTTTTCCATACCTTGATATGTAATTTTTGAAGTCTCTATGCATCTTTAAATTTTAGAAGCGAAGTATAAAAGAGAAAATTGAAACATACAATATGTAAATGTTTTAGGATCTTAGAGAGAGAGAGAGAGAGAGAGAGAGAGAGAGAGAGAGAGAGAGAGAGAGAGAGAGAGAGAGAGCGTGTATGTGTGTGTGTGTGTACATACATACATATAAGTAACAGTGAATTTGTAATGTGCAGAATTGGAGAGTTGATCACTGCTATAGATATTGAAGATTATTGTATGTTACATCTATTTTTCACCAAGTAGCAATCAACATAAATATAAGTATATAGGGTCAAGTCCCCGTAGGCACATGACTCTACGTAAAGTCAAGTCCACGTAAGGTTGTGTCCCTACATCCACTCCTAACATATCTACTTGATTAGTTAAGACCATAGTCAGCCTATTTGCCAGCAACTGTAGATCTATATGAGGCTCGATAATAATACAAAGAAACATGATTTAGATCATTTATTTATTATGATCATGTGTGTGTGTGTGTGTGATTATGAGAATATATATATATATATATATATATATATATATATATATATATATATATATATATATATATATATATATATATATAGAATGAGTGTCAATTCAACAGAAGCTACAATTTAACACTAGAGATTGGATTGTGAAAAGATCTCGTGTATTTCCACTAATATGATCTTAAGACAATAGTAGGTCTTCTTTTTAATACATTAATAAGTATAGTTGTCTCCTATAAACATAATAAAGTTTGTATAATTGACTCCATTAATAATATAAAAACATGGATTAAAATAACACATATATACTTGAAAAAAATCATCCCTTATAGAAAAGAAAAAAGCAATTACACTTTCTTAAAAGCAATCAAATAACCAAATTTTTGAAATTGTAATGCATAGTAAATTGTCTGCATTAACTACATTTTAATCTTTATTGCAAGGTAAGATTGAAGGATGAAAAAATTTATAAAGAAAATAAAATAAAATCGAACTTAAATCTTAACAATATATACATGTGCAAGTATGATGAATTGGGTTGTTTAAACTTCCTTTACACGCTTGGATTGAGAAAACAAATTAACACTTTGCATGTGCAAAATCACAAAAAGACAAGGGAAGAACATCATAAACTGAATGTATTTTTACCGCATATTTCATGCACACTTGAGCCCCTAATTATTATTAATAAAGAAGACCAAAAATGATAACACATGAATCATTAGTTGATCTTTTTTAGTTTTGTGGTTCATAATTAGTCCTTTTGTGCACCACTAAGGACAAGAAAGTAGTGACAATTTTGAGTGAATATTCTTTGGTGCATCTTTAAGTGGGTATTAAACACACTTTGAAATGGCCACTTTTTTACTCTCAAATGCTCAATGATCGATCTCCTTGTGTGCACCACTAACGGGACAACAAAGTAGTGACAATTTTGAGTGAATGTTCTTTGGTGCATCTTTAAGTGGTATTAAACAACACTTTGAAATGGCCAACATTTTACTCTTAAATGCTCAATGATCTCCTATAACTTAAGCTCTACAAATACATGAGATTAGGATATATGAGTACTAGTGCTCTTCCTTATTATAATTTAATACACAATAAAATTGTTCATCAAAATTGTAAACTCTCTTTAATAATATCATATATTATTTTTCTTTGACAAAATTAGTTTTAGTTTGAAATTATTATTTCTATATATAAAACTATATCTATAAACATCAATTATCTTTAAAATTAGAAAATTACAAATAATATAATCTAACATGAAATTAGAAACATATGCTGAAATAGAAAACAAAAAACGAGATTATGATCAAACATTAGCTGGAAACTATTTATTAACATTATTAACCTTTTTCATATATTACATAATACTTCTAAAATTTTAAAACAAAACTGTCCTTTGAAATTTTAATTAAGATTTATTATTGTTGGCCATTTATCTAAAAGTTAGAATTGACCAAATCTAATGTTTTTAGGATATCAGATGGAGTTCAATTACTCTTAATGGAATCTGAAACTAAAGCAGCTGCTTAACACACGCATATACCGAGGGATAAGCTTGCAGCGACGCAGAATACTATGCACTGAAAGAATAGGCTATTCAAACATTTCTCTATTACCGCGTCACATCCTAGCCTAAAAAGCATAAACTCAACACCTAGATAATGGCTATCATCTAACCTTAAATCACTTTGCAAAATATATGGAAAGGTTGGTGAGATGATAATCTTTTCATAAACAATTGCATATTATTATTCTAAAATACTTTCCATACAACAAGAGGATCTTCATGCTCACGTTTTCAATGGGCATACATAATCCTTCGAATAGTAAAATATGTTAGAGTAGGATGTCGGCACAGACTATTACTTAAGCTTGGGATTTCAGTGTTCTGATTTGCAAATAGCTGTTCTGTTTTGCAACTCTTTGTTTTGTGTTTTCTGTCGAAATATTAATGGCTTCCCACAGAAGCCAAAACAGTACAGTAGCATGATGGTATGTTGAGGGCTCTACATCCCACACGTGAGGTTAGTCTTTTACTGTTTGTAAAAAGTTCACACATAATGAAAATTTAGTGCTGTCGTAGTTTTCTTCAAGATGGTTGCCCGCTTATGTGAACTTGATTATTTTGGTGACTTGTTATTCACTTCTCTTAAGCTGTCGTCTGTAAAGTTTGCTTTGTTCAATAAAAATTTCAATAGAATATTTATTAGATATTTGATATGGAGATAAAAACAGATATATTTTGGAAGCATGCTGCCAAAATATTTCCAAAAATTCTGATTGTTGTAATTTTCTATCAACGCTTGAACCTAAAGATTGTATTGCAGCTTTTATTCCTAGAAATACAATTGCTTCAAAGTTTGAAGGTTAGATATTTTTTCAAATGAATTTCAATTTTCTCTAACAAAAATATTGTATAATGTGTTATGCATTTATTTTTTCCCTATCAGACTATTATTTTATTTATTACACTTCTCTCTCTTCAATATTTTATATTTTTCTTTACTACACTTACTCTTCAAATTACAGCTGAGAAGTTATCCAGATTTCTTGGGAACCTCAGTTAAGGGATCCAACTCGCATGAAATTTAGCCACGAAACATATGGACAAAAATGTAACCAGTGTACTCTTCCAAGTGATGATATATATAAAATCATGGTAGGCCATATGCTATTCCACTAAGAGCATCACTTAATCTGACAAAGCATGTGAAGGGAGACACTATTACACAGATTACTGATAGAGAAATGTCAGGCAGTCAGGTGAAGCCGAGGCCGAGTAATGTCGATATTTGGGCAGGAAGTTCCTTGATAACAATATTCGTTCTTATCCATTCAGTCAAGCTAGATCAAAGCACAGTAGAAATTGCATTGCTTATTTCTGTTATCAAACCATTGTCAACTATGCTTCGAAATGGCACTCCTGCCAAATCTAAATTCATTTGATTCAGCACTACTCCACTGGCACAAAGTCCGATTCCTGCTAATGCAAATCTTCCTCCAAGGACTGTCAAGGGTTTAGAATCTTCAGATTTTAATTTATCATTTGATTCTCTCAATGCCCATGCCATTGCAGGTGGGAAAATGCCATAAAGTGCCATCATGCCATAAGCACCCTTCAACAGAAAAAACAATTCCTGACGTTAGCAGAAAAATAGCTTTAAATCCAAGAGACGGACTCTTAAACACTTTGTAAGAGAGGCGTAGTACACCTTAAATGATCAAAAAACCATAAAAATTAACAGTCCCTGAAGGCATACAAATTAAACCTAAAATGTTGGTAAAGAAAAGAGGATAGAATGCAGCTGTTTCTGGATATACTTCTCATAAAAATTTACGTACATTTCTGTCAAGTAAAATCACTCTTTATAGAAATCAGTTACAATGAAACCTTGTATGAATCAACCAAATACAAGACAGAAAGAGATCCTAAATGCAAAGAAATTGCATACATTGTTTCAGAAGTCAACTTGACAAAGAAACCTATGAAAGCTAACCTTGCCTTTTGTTAACATCACCTTAACTAATAGAATATTAGTTTACTTCTTTATAAGTTCATGCGTGTAGCCACCATTTTCCGTGGGTATATCAAGATTAAATTTTAAGAAACGTGATTCTTTCCGTCAATTATAGCTATCCATATTTTGAGTGATTGGTAAACTATGAATATGCATACATAACGTCTCCTTATACTTGAATTAGGCTATGCTTTCAAAATCATTTAGCGAGGTTGCAGCTATTATTGAGAGGACTAAGACCACATTTGAGAATATTTCTCTTCTTGTCGTTTGCCATTAGGAGAGACATGTTGCATTTTCTCTAAGAGAGCATGTCTGGTGAATGGAATTATAAATTAACAAATAAAATAAAATAAGCAACGATCATGCCTAATTATAAATGGCCATGGCATGTCTTAAACAAATATATTCATAGAGTTCTCTGTAAAGTAAGGCTCTGTTATTATACTACACTCTAAATATTGGCCCGATTGGGTTGGAGAAACTTGTTTCTTTCTCTAAACCCTAGAATCTATAGATGTTTCTAAGTATCTAGAAGATTTTTGAGCCCACCATTTTTCTTGTTCCCAAATTTCTCTTTATTCTTAGCGTTACTCCTTTATTTTCAATTTTATTCTTATTGTTGCTCCTTTATTTTCAATTTTTTAGTACTATTCTCTAGAAGGAAAGTCAAGTGCATTGAGCAACAAGATTCCACACGTTAATGGGTGAGGGTGCAAAGGAAGGAATTAGGTGCGATCAGTGCAATATTAACTAATTAAATTTCATGACAAGATGTGTTAACGCACAATAACAGCTCAATAAACATAGAAATTAGGCAAACTGCTTAACTTTAACAATAAATATTATATCTGTGGGCATATAATCAGGAGAATAACTCATCTACTACAAATTCTAGTTGTGCTGTACAAATATAAACAAAAATTAAGTCATTTAATTTACTAACCGCAATATCTGTTGCAGAGAAGAATGCATTTCCCACAAAACTTGAAATCAGTGTAGGTGGAAATATCACTAGTGCAAAAGATGCAAGCCGCAAACCATTACTTAGCCACCATCTGTTAACGACTGAACCCAATTCACTTGCCCTAACCATGGTATAAGGAAAAGATCTCCAAAAAGCTAAATGTGAAAATATGTCCTTAAAGGGATGCATTAATGTGATAGAATGCTTTGCTTTTGGGTATATCGTAGAGACAGTTGCATTGCAAATATCTCGTCTTAACAACACAATCATTTTGGATTTGCTTAATTGCTCCAAGAAAAACTCCAGCAATCCTAACCAAGTACCAATTAATGAAGTTGCGAGAGCCAAGAGAGAGAATAATTGAACAATGTAGGAAGCATTGCTCCCTCCAAACCTGCAAACCAAGCACACACACTTTTAGCTCTACATACAAGTGTTTTTCATTTCCTTAAATGCATGTCGAGAAGGAAACATTGAAACATGTTCTTTAACTGATGCATAAACTAAAATGAGAATAATGGTCAGTGACTGATGTACTTTTAAGACCAGAGAAGTGATAAACGACATAGGGTTCATATTCCAGAAGGAAATTGTTAGTACTGCTTGAACTCCATCCATCTCTCTCTATTGTATTTGAAACAGGGATATGGGAGACATGTAGAGATAGTCAAATTAAAGATATATTGTACGAAATCACCAATCAGTAAGCCTTCCAACACATTGTGAACAAATAGTCCAAGTTACCAAGAGGACTCACATAGCAAAGTGGGACACTGGCTAACCCTGTTATCATGAACATGAAAGAGCTGTAATCATCTACCATTTCTGAAACTTTTGTTCAGAAATTTTAGGTATAGAGTATCAAGTTTCATTATCTAAACACAAACAATTGAAGGCACGCCACCTCCCATCATGCTCAAGAAACCAAATTAAATCAAATCCAATTATTAAAAGGCAGATAAGACGGCACAGAATGAAATCTCCCACTGCATTCCATTTTGACATCTGCCATAGGCTATAGTATATACACTCGCATTAGCCACCAACTGTAATCCCTCAATCTGAAGGTTCCCTTTCGCAAAAAGAAATTTTGTTATGCCGCTCTTCCACCACAGGACTAACTCCACAAATGCCATAAACACATGTCAAATCCATACTGAAATCAAGCAAACTGCCAACAAATTTCAGAGCTAGTGTTTCTGAATTAGAGCCTTATCAGTCATTTGAACATTGAAAATTAGTAACTGAATCTACTTCATATGAGAAGAAACCTCATCCATAAAGGCACAAATCACTTTTTTCATATTTTCAAATTTCTTCATAGTAACAATAGCTGCCAGACCAGTATAATTTGAAATAGTATAAGACAGACTACTGGCAAAAGGATATGCTCCTGCACAAGAGTCAACAACTATAATAACAGACTTTTATTCACCTAAATAGAGTCTTTGACTACTCGCACTGAGGAGATTAGTCATTCCTACTTCAAACCTTGATTAATTAGGTGATCGCAATACGTAGATGTCTGCTGGAGCAGCGGTTAAGTGGGAGAAGAAGCAGTTTATGTTGATCGCATTAATGATGCAAGAGAGTTTGTTTAGGGTTTAGGGTTTTGGATAGGACTGGGTATCATCAAGATATTAAAGGCAATAGGATTTTAAGATTTATGGTACAGCCCTTACTCCTCCATATTCTTGAGAAATTTAGTCCCAGCAGCAGTAAAGGGATCATTACATTTTTCCACTCAATATATATAGTGATCCTTAGGATACAGACAGGGTTTTCTATCAGAATAAGTAACAAAGTTCCTGGAAAGCTTGACTTGGGATTGCTGACTAAGAAATAAAAATGTTACTTCGTGTTTTTTAGAGTATTCATACATGTATTCCTTAGCAGCCTAAAGAGAGTTTTTACCAACCACAAAAACTTATTAATGCAGATGAATCTCAACACACAAACATATAGAGAGAGGGAGAAAGAGAAAAAGACCGAGGGGAAAAATAAAAACTCGATTTGGGAAGTCTTCAGTTGAAGATAGATTTGTGTAATCAACCACATATTCACATTATCGGTTCCACTATTAGCTATTCATTTCTATATATTGATGTGCAATATACTTATCTAAGAGTTGATATTTCCATCATATTAATTGCAATTTCCATGTAAATTGTGAATACATACGAAGTGAAGTATCCTTGTTGTACACCAACATACAGACACGGCAAATCAATGGGGTCCGAACCTATGCTGTACGGGTGTAGTAACTACACCATACAGCCCTTGCCATCTCCATCATACAACCTTTCTGCGCATGTTGTACAGCCTTCCAACTCCACCGTACGGGCTGTCTACGTTCCACCTTACGGGAAGACTACTTCCATCATGCGGTTAAGAAAGCCACCATACGACATTTTGTCATACGGCTGTGAGCATTGCTTGGTCGACAAGGGCATAGTCGCACATCATCATACAGAAGACAAGGTGACGTAGGAGGACCATACCTAGGTTGTCGTACTTTGAAACATTGCAATGGTATCAGAGATGGTGATTTTGCCAACCTATTGGATAGCTCCTTTTGGCGTACACTATGGTGATTTTGCAAAACAAAGTGAAGTATGCAGGTGTATGCCAAAAGGAGGTACCATTCTACTAACAAAATAAGGGAACAATAGGATCGTGTCATTGAAGTCATGGAACTATTAATGGAGCTAACTAGAAGCCAAGCTCAGCTCAACAAAACCATAGTCAAAGGGGAACAACGACAACAAATCATGGACGAGACGTATTGTGAGGTTTTCACATCATCGCCCCAAAAAATTTGGGGACCCCCCTTTTTTCAGTTGCCATAGCAAATTTGGAGTTGTCCAAAGGTTTTTGAATTGGTAATTTTACACCTTGGACGTCTTCGGGCTAGGAAAGGGTTTGGTTTATTTTCACCCGATGCGAAACTTGATTTTCCAGTACATGTAATTTTATCCGTAGGCCAAACAGAATTCAACAACATTTTTTTGATGGTTAGAACTTAGAATGATATCTGGCGGGATAAATTTGCAAATTTTAGACTTAAATGGATTTTGAAAATTTGATATAATTGTATAAGCTTGAGCATTTTCAAAATGAAATTTTTAGATTTAGCTGTTTTGGAATATCTTGATTTTTTTTGGTGAAAAGGAAAATTTTGTATATATGCTTCTGGATTCGATTGTGTTAAGATTTTTACCATCGATTTTTCGAATCACACTATGTGATCCATCATCAAGATGAAGAGTAAGAAGCAAAACAAAGTGAAATTGAAATTGGAGTTTGAATTTTGACTGTCAGGAAAAGGATTTATTTTGTTAAAAATTAAAATTGTATTGCAAAATTGAAATTGGATTAAATTGCAAAATCTCATTAATTTGGTTGAAATTTTCCCTAGAGAATTTTAGAAATGTTAAGGGAAATTGGTAATTTGGAATTGAAAATTGATTTTGGCTTTGCTAGATTTGATTTTAATGATATTTTAATTACCAAAGCATTTTTTAAATGAAAATTTTAACATCTCCTAAGCTTACCTTGTTTCTATTTTGCAAATTCTGATCAAACTGGCAATTAAATGGGTCACTTTCACTATAGGGCTAAGTAATTTTAATGTTGCATTTAAATATGGGCCATTAATTAAGGGACTAACTTAATTTTGTTTTCCCTCCAGGCAGGTCGGCCCAATTGGAGAGGCAAAAAGTTTGGTATAAGAGGGGCTTCCCCCCTCTTATTTCCTCATTCATTCTTTCCACCTCTTCTTGCAAGTTGCAGCGATTTTCTTCTTTGGCAGCGAATTTCCAACTAAGGCAATTTTTGGGGATCTGATTTTGCATTTTGGCAGCGATTTCTTCTTCCTTGGATGGGAGATTTCTGCCCTAGCACGATTTGAAGGAGCAGATCCGAATTTTGGCAAGTTGGGCAATTTTTGCCCTGGGTCGAATGTGTGGTGAAGAAGCTTGATTTTTGCAAGATTGGCAACAATTTTGAAATCTTTTTCTTTCCTCCAAGGGCTGCGATTTTCTTCTTCAGCTTTGGCGATTTTATTTGGTGAAGAGGCAATGTGATTTAAGGTCTGAATTTTGGCAATTTTGGGTGAATTTGGAGAACCGAAATTTTGATTTAGAGTAGATTTTTCTACCCTTGGGCAGCGATTTCCTTCAAATTGGGCGATTTTGGCAAAGGAGGTCAAAATTCAGTGGCATGAGCAGATTTTTTTGCAAGGTTGGTGAGTTCTGATTTTTGCTAGGGCATCACATTTTGAAGAGGGACTGAATTCTCTGAGATCAGATCCAAACTTGAAGAGGGCTCGATTATTGGTAAAGGCAGATTTAAGGTAAAATTCTTATTCATTTTTAGAGGTGAAGATTGGTTTTAAAGGCGGATTCTATTCCTTGTTCTTGCTTGGTTCGTTTCCCTTATCTTCTTCTTGCACTCATCATCCACCACTTCATCATTTCCATTGATAGTCTAAAGTTGGAAGATATAAGTGTAGATTTCATGATAGGACATTTCGAGAGGCAGAGATAAGCTAGACCACCCTAGGATTGAAGTTTGGAGATTGATAAGTGTAGTCCATCCTAAGGTAACGAAGAGGCAGAAATAAGCTAGACCACCCTAGGATTGAAGACCCTAGGATTGAAGTTTGGAGATTGATAAGTGTAGTGCATCCTAAGGTAACGAAGAAGCAGAAATAAGTGGTAGTCCCACCCCTAGGATTGAAGTTTGGAGATTGATAAGTGTAGAGATAGGACTTGAAGAGGCAGAAATAAGCTAGATTCCATCGATAGAAAGAAGTTCGGAGATTGATAAGTGTAGTCCATATCATTTAGAATGAAGGGGCAGAAATAAGTGTTTAAGATGGTAGATGTTAGTACAAGCAAGAACCCAAAGAGAATGAATACCAAAAAAGACAAGGAAGACATGATATGTAAGACCACCTTCTTCTCGAAAGTGAGGCGAATAACTGACATCAATATCGACACGGTGAACATGGTATAGTTGAAGAATAGATTGAAGGAAGGTCAATCCCCCATGGCAAAGAAGATCTACAAGAGCGAAATTGTGCACGGCAACTTTCCCTCCTACCTTGCCTTGCCTGGAATTGGTAATGGAGTGTGCATCCTAGTTTGATATCATTACCAAGTCCATTATTTTTAATGAAGGGAAGAGAGTATAGGCTAAAATCAGCGGACAAGTGGTCGAAGAAGTATTTAATATTCCCCAGTATAAAGGCATGACAATGTTAATGATGGATCAGGAAACCAAGTTATTTCAGGGTAACCAAGAGGTCTAATTCATTCATCTAAAGCAGAATTGGTTTCACGAAGGCAAGAAGGGAGTCACCAGGTCGTCAAGGCTCACTAAGTCAAATTTCAAATCAGAGTATGGTGACCTTATTGTGCTTATCAACCGAATCATGGGCATGGCTCAAGGTATGCAATTCGAGAACTAGATGTACTATTTTATTGATGAAATTGAAAATGGAAAGAGAAAATTTGATTGGGCTATAATTATAAGTGAAAATTTAGAGTTGCAACTTAGGACATTGCAAAATCAAAAGCAATTCTACATGGGATCCTATCTTTTCTATTTGATTGTGAGACTATATGAAAATCCTGGACTTAAAGCTTTAGGAGTGATTGGCAATGGACTGGGGCAATGTTTGGTGCATGAGTGCTATCCACAGCTTCATTTGCACAAGACCAAAGATTATAAGATGTTTTATGACACCTTTTCCATGAAAACAGTAAGGATATTACAAGGGACACCTGCTAGGAGGCTCTCATTGGAAGCGGAAGCAAAAGTTAAGAAGTATGGGAGTTGGTTCATCCAATTTCTGCAATTCACATATATTAGAGTGGCAGGAAGTACAATTTGTCCCAAGAGACTTCCAAGGTACCCACCCGACAAGGTAGTTTTGATGGAGTTGGCTAGGCAACTTGAGCATTATGACAAGATAATGAAACTTAAAGGTGAGATAGGGATTACCTTCTCATTGTGAATAGGCAATGATACTTGCCCCAACCCTATTGCCTTTGCGGCTATGGAGAAGGAGTTAGAATGGTATCCTCTAGGATGGTGTAGAGCAAGATAATGATTCGATCCTAATGGTCTTACCAAGGTATCTCATGAAAACACATTCAAACATATTACTACTATAGAAGATTTATGGGCCAATGCATAGGATGACTTTCAAGTCAAGAAGCTAGCTTTCTCAAGATTGTCAATGGACATGATGTGAGCACTCAGATGGAGAGGCCTTGATATTCCCGATCAACTGGAAGAGGATGAAAATGTGCTAAGAGAGGATTATGATACAGTAGATGGAACTAAATTGGGTCCAATGGATTGGGATGATCATCAGGATCCTTCCTTAGAGGCAGTTACAAGGACAGTTGATCTACACACTAAGTCATGGTACAATGAGAAGTTAAGGCAATTACAAAGTCAGAGGGTACGCCTTACTTATGAGAAGATGAAATCGGAGAAAGAAGGTCCGATGGACTCAGTCGGACAAAAAGGTGGGGGCAGTAGTCAGCAACAAAGAGCAGTTAAGGGCAAGAAGAGAAATTTGGAGGTTGAGAAAAGTAAAGAACATTAGGAGCCTCCAGCAAAGAGAAAGATTGCAGCACCGTCAAGGGAGAGAATAATTGAGGCTAGGAGCCAAGAGATTAATACAAGTAGAAAAAGGGTCTCGGTAGAGGTGAGCTCTGATTTGGAATCAAGTGGTTATAGTGATAGTACTGAGTACTCTCCTCTCTCGAAGAACCAGCATGGAGATGATGTGACAGTCACTAGTAAAGAAGAGGATAGGACAATTGATATTAAGGAAATAAGCTAGGCGCCTGAGGCTGTTGGTGATGTTTTGCTAGTTGAACTGAATCTAGATTTGGGGAGATGCACTGCACCACTATGATTTAGGCAAATGCTTATGCCAAGAGGCGAGATGGTGACTGTTCGAATAGTTGAAGATATTCAAGGGTTAGTGGAAAAGGAAGATAGCGAGAAACAAAGACAAATTCCAAAAACGGTGGCAAAGGTAATCAAGAGCGATGATGATGGTCACCAAAAAGTTCAGATTGCTATACCAAGGTTAGCAAGGCAATGGATGAGATTGTAGCTTAGGAGTATGAGATAGTTGAGCATAACTTGAGAAGAATCACGGATGACATGGAATGTGAGGAGATCCAAGAAGGCATGGTTTCAATTAGAGAAAGGTTGAGGAAGGCAAACGAGAGGATTGTAAAGTTGGAGGCCAAAAACAAGTATTGGAGGGATTGCTAGTCTATCCAATAGTTGCATCAGGCAACCCTTCCACAAGACAACATAGAAGAGATATCGGCTCAGTTCTGCGAAGTCAAAGATTGGACCAATGATATAATTCAAGATGGTCGAAATTTCTTGCCTTCCTTTATCTCGACATTAAGATCATTAGTGGCTATTAGAGATAAATTCAAAACATATGAAGGGGAGTGGAAGGATTTCCTTCCTGTCAAGGACTTAGCCATTCCCAAGCTACGAACATTTATTGGGCTACCGGAGAGATATTTGGAGAGAACCAAGTTGGTGGATGAAGGAGAAATGATTACGGTGGAGTCTTGGTATGTTGCCTTGACCATCAAATTGCGGATACTTGAAGAGATATGGAGTGAGATTGCACAACATAGCCTAGGCGTTGACACTTCCATTTCAACCATGTTGAGCAGTGTTGGGGTTGCACTTGATTTTGAAGATATCAAAGAGGAGAGTGTCAGTGAGACAGAGTTTGGATTGAGATTGGATGAGTTGTGGAAGGTTTCCATCAAGAAAAAGCTTTTGGACACCCTTGCCTCCCTCAATGCCTTTATTGGATATGTGAAAGAATATGAGAAAGATCACGAGAAGACACTACAAGCAGCGAGCAACATGATGAATTCAGCTGAGCTCAAGATGAAGCACACGCCTTGCCCTCCCATGAAGGAAGTCAACGACAAGCTAGCCAAGTTCATTGCCTTGGCTAAAAAGATGAAAGAAAAGAGTAGAATTATATTAGTAGATCATTTGATGTAAGCCCAAGTGGAAAATTTTCCTTTTTCTTGGGTAAGATAGGTGTCTGATTCTGATTGGCTACCATTTTGGTGCCTCCTCATTGCTTGCCACTTTTCCTTT
The DNA here is from genome assembly GCA_028749045.1 of Cupressus sempervirens. Taxonomy (NCBI): domain Eukaryota; kingdom Viridiplantae; phylum Streptophyta; class Pinopsida; order Cupressales; family Cupressaceae; genus Cupressus; species Cupressus sempervirens. Next base: position 149,375,869 of record CM053793.1, read on the forward strand.
TTTTTCATTGGTCCATTGATGAGGTGGCATCTTCTCATTGGCCGATGGAGTGGCAACACTAATTAGGGATTTTGGGATTTGATCTGGATCGTTAATTTTGCCTCTTAATCTCTACCGTTGATTGTAATTCTGGCCTCTATATAAGGCCATTTGCTCTCATTTGTAAAGGGTTGAAGAAAATTGTTGCTTAGATAATACCAAAATTGCTTCTTTATCATTGTTGTGTCTTGCATGGTGATTAAGAACACTTGGTGTTATTGCATGGTTTCTCCTTCCAATGGTTGAAGAAAATTGTTGCTTAGATAATACCAAAATTGCTTCTTTATCATTGTTGTGTCTTGCATGGTGATTAAGAACACTTGGTGTTATTGCATGGTTTCTACTTCCAATGGTTGAAGAAATTGTTGCTTAAGATAATAAAAAAATTGCTTTTCTTTATCATTGTTGTGACTTGCATGGTGATTAAGAACACTTGGTGTTATTGCATGGTTTCTACTTCCAATAGTTAGACTTAAATTTCATTGAAGTTGTTAAAGTATATTTTATTTTAAGAAAGTTGTTAAGAGTAAGAGTAGACGGATAGTTGCATGGTGATATTAGTGGATGTTTGATAGGGATCTATAAACTAGGCCACTAGCATCCTAGTGGCTGGTTAGGAAGCCTTGCGTGGTAATCTAGTCTTTTTTTCCTTGAATCATTGCATCTATGGAAGTAGAGCCGCTAGTAAGCTTTCATCAAATTTGATCCCCGTCCATTTGCTAATCTTTCCATTCAAAGGAGTAGGAGTAAAGCATCGAGTAGTTCAATAGTTGGAGTTCATTTAAGAAGAAAGTTACAAAAGGAGAAGCATCATTGGCAAACATACCCTCCATCATCATCACCATCAACATTATTTGTTGCTCATATACTTTACAAAGCCAGATATCATCACCATCACAACAAGAGTTCGACAATCTTTGAATGAACAATGTAAGGCCACCTACGTGATTAACCAGCAAATCACATTAATATAACTGATTTAGTATCCACAGGTATAAGGAACCTTGGAGTTTTTCTCATGTTCTTCATGAGTATTTACTTTTTAAGAGAGGGATTGAGTGTTTGATATTCCATATCAAGTATTCAATCGCTATATGTTATGTAGTGGTATAAAACTAACATCAACATTATTTGGCGCTAGGAGGGCGGAATTTAAATCCATTCTTGGGAAAATTAGAAGCATTATTGGTAGACATACCCTCCATCATCATCACCATCAACATTATTTGGCGCTCATATACTTTACAAAGCCAGACATCATCACCATCACAACGAGAGTTTGACAATCTTTGAATGAACAACGTAAGGCCGCCTACGTGATTAACCAGCAAATCACATTAATATAACTGAGTTAGTATCCACAGGTGTAAGGAACATTGGAGTTTTTCTCATGTCTTCATGAGTGTTTACTTTTCAAGAGAGGGTTGAGTGTTTGATATTCCTTATCAAGTATTCAATTCTTATATGTTATGTAGTGGTACAAAATTGACATCAACAAGACATTGTGGAAATTGGCAGAAGAGAGAACAAATGGAGATAAAATGGGCATGACAATTTTCTAACATAAGAAGAGCAAACACTAAGTAGTTAGCACTCTTGGCCATCAATGCTAGGAATTTCCCCACAAAACAGAAGCACCTCGTGGGGAGCGATAACCTACTTTCCAATAGTTTCAAGAACAGCTAAAACAAGAATAGAGGGATGCAAATCTTGAGGAAGATATATCCGCCAAGCATTATGTTGATCTTCAAATGAAATAATCGGGCAGCAAGAGTCGTGGCTACTGCAATGATGACATCAATTGAAAGGTAAACAAAATAAATTTATTATCCTTTAATGGGACTAGGGCAATATCAACATGAGCATGGATATAGAAGGCATATACCTACTACCATCTTAAATTGGTGCCTAAGGATGAGGTGATCGAATTTGTAGGACTTCACCTAGAAGGGGTCACTCGCGAATAGTGGCATCATGGAATGGTCACCTTCAGCCACAATCAAGTAACCTCATAAGCCAAATTCACCAATAAGCTTATAGACCACTTTCACAGAAAGGATCCAAAACTCAACTTTAAGGAGTCGGCTCAAGTGAAGCAATCCAGATCAATAGACAATTACATTACAGAATTCTAGAGGTCATCTGTGCTAGTAACAAACATCTCAAAGGGGCGATTACTTGTGTTATTCATGGATGGACTAATGGAACCCCAAAAGAGTTGGGCGAAAGGACCCACCCCAAAATGCTTACTGAAGCAATTAAAAGGCATGTCACATGGTTGCATCCTCTTCTTCAAGGTGTTATTCACACCTCAAACCATCTCTTTCTCCAAAGGAGAAAGACAAAAAAATCCCATCCGAAGAAACCATCATTAGTACAGTTAGTACAAAAGGTTTGTGATGCGATTTTCACAGCTCGGTGCACCAATAATAGATCTAATGAAGAAGGGATCCTTCCATTGGGCTGAGCAGTCACAAGACACCTTTGACAAGTTGAAGGAAGTCATGAGTACATGTCCGGCACTGGCACTACCAAAGTTCACTTGGCCCTTGGTCCTAGAGTTTGACGTGTCAGGCGAAGGTATTGGAGCAGTGTTAATGCAAGAATGTCACCCCATCGCGTTTGAGAGTCGGAAGCTCTCAGGAACGGAATGACTATACTTCATTTGTGACACGGAGGTGCTTATCATCATGCACATACTTGCCAAGTTTCGGCAGTACCTTGTTGGAGCACAATTTATTGTGTAAATAGACCAAAACAGTGTAAGATATTTCCTTGAGCAAAAGAACTTGAACTAGCAGGAACAGAAATGGGTAAGAAAAATCTAAGCATTGATTTTAATTTTTGATATTGAGCACATGAAGGGCAATTGTAATAACCCTCATGGGTTCAAGCTTGACAAACTCCCAATTCTTTACAATTCAGACATTTGACATTTCGTCAAACACTTGGCGGGCAAGCTTAATTCCACTTAAATGACTCTGAACAACTCCATTGTCTATGTCGATAGATTGCAAAATATATTTCTTCTTTTTACATTTGTTCAAGACTTTGAATTTCTTTGTGTGTTTTTTGAAATATAGATATAAATATTTGAGTGGAACAAATACAGATAATTTGGAAACAAAAACTGATGTTTCTGAAGTATTCAACAATAATCACAGGGAATTGAGTATCTTTATTGCAACAATAAACAACCTTACAACTTAATAATTCAGAATTTTATTTACTTGGCCAAAATAAACAAACACATAGGAACCTGATTTTCTAGTTACAATTCCCACAGCAGTCTCAATCTTCACAACTTCCCATACAATTTGCTCAGTATGTTGTTGGCTTAGACAGCACTCATTCCCATACCCAATGCACTTGCCAAGCTGACACTGCCTTTGGCATCAATTTCAAATCATACCCCAGGGCCTGCTGTGTATAGGGAAAACGCCCTGGTTCAGGGCCAATAGCAGCAAGTTTGTGGGTAATAATCCCACACTAGGCTGGCCTTGTAGAAACACCTAGAATTCGGGCACAATGGCTGGTAAACACAGATGATCTCTGCCCAGAAAGATTGCAGAAACTGGAATCAATTTGTAACAGCAGACTCCAACGTTGCAGCCACTAACACTAAATATAGTATTAATTTGCAGAATTACTAGATGTCTAACAGAGGGAATTTCAGGCACTCATCTCAGTCAATGAATCACTTCCAATGCTTGGAATGAATTCCTCCATCTTTTTAATTATATCAGGTGCCCAATATGCACATAAGCCCCCAAATTCAGATTGCTCCAATACCAATTCGAATCCCACAAATTGCAATTGATTCCTCGGCATCAATAACATCTTCCTAGCAACAACAGTTACACAAGGAAGACAATAGAGTTCAAATTGCCAAACTTAGAATTGATCTACTATACCTCAACAGTAGATTAAATGTACTCCTCAGATTAAAACTTTATACTTCAGCAAGGGAATTGAAATCACCAAATTCAAAGAAACCCTCTGAAGAAAGCAACAAAGAAAAATAGACAATTGGATGCATGTTCCTTCACAATGGGCTCACATTTATAACACTAAATGGCACTTAGCTTCTTCATCACACCTTTCACTTACAAAGCTTCACCAATACAAAATCATTATATAACATATAATAATAAAGTCTCATTATAATAATGAAACCTTTATAATTATTTAATAAATATGATCTTGTGCAATAAATACCCCATGCAATGAAATCTCACTGTTAGCTCACGAGGATCACTATGATGAACTGACTCAATCCTGCAGAAACATGCCAAAAAATGGGTGCATGACAGAAAGAATAATGTGGCAGTCAATGCCCTGTCAAGAAGACCTGCCATATGTTCGATGTCACAGATCTCGGCAAACTGTAAGGCACATCTACTAGATGAATAATCCAAGAATTCTTTTGTGTGCAAAGTAATGGATAGACAAATAACGAACGACCAGTACAAGGTGTTTGACAACATCGTCTACTACAAGGATAGAATCCATTAGATACCCAAATCAAAGATGAAGATTTTGAGAGAAGTTCATGACTCACCTCTCACATGACAATCGAGGTACCTCAAGACATATAGGCAAGTTCAAGAGAGGTTCACTTGGAAGGGACTGAAAAATGATGTCCTACAGTATGTACGAGAGTGTTTGACTTGCCAACAATATAAATTGAACATACCTCGCCTATAGGATTACTGCAACCCCTACTAATACCTAAAATATGGGAGAGCATTTTGATGGATTTCATTACTATAGTTTTGAGAGTGCAAGGGTGAGATTGCATTTATGTCGTAGTAGACCGCTTCACCAAATATAAGCATTTCTTTGCCATTCCCACAAGATACCAAACAACTCATGTGGTCGAGTTATTTTTCGAAGAGGTGTTTCTCTTGCATGGCCTTCTACAGAACATAGTCAATGCCAAGGATAGCCGTTTTCTCTGCACCTTTTTGGATGGAGTTTTTTTGGTTGGCAAAAATGAAGTTGTCATCAAGTACAAGCTATGACGTAGGTATGGATGGGAAAGTTAGGGCCAAAGGCACACCTAACAATCCAAGCACCCTGCAGAGTAAACACAACAGAAGCAAACAACAAAGAGAACAACACCAAGAAGAGAAGGAACAACAGTACTTTATTAATCCATCAAATTGTTCCAAAGTAACGAGAATCGGAATCGTATCGGAATCGGCACGGCCGAATCGAATCGTGAATCGGGGGTGAATCGCCGGTGAATCGGCAAATTTGAAAAAACCCTTTAAATGTAGAGATTTTAACAATTTAAGACTTATTTCATGCACCCTTTATTGAATATAACTTAAACACACTATAACATCATCAAATAGAAGTTGAAACTTAACATATATAAACATGGAAGTTTGTGTTTACCACATGGGGTAAAGAGTTTTTATAAGACAGCTTCACATCCAACACCTACTCCAAGTGCTTCAAAGCATATCACCCCTCTCGAAAGGCTTGCTCTATTGTTCTCTCCACCACAGACACTCCATGCCTGCAACAGCTTCAAATCTCATCAACTGGTGAGACTTCCCATGACTGATAACCGCAGCGACTGGGGGTCTAGGGGGCAACGCCCCCAGCGGGGTCGGGGGCAGCGCCCTCGCCAAAACCAAATTTGCACTCTGAAACCCACACAAAACTATATGGAACACAGTGTTTTTGTGATTTTCTTCTGATCCCACACTCTTTCTGGGAACCGCTGATGTTTTACTACCTGATTATGTCTTTCCCTTCCCTTGGGCATCATCTGTTATGCATTCTAAACATTTTTTATTTGTCGTCGTTTTTTTTTTTTTTTTTTTTTTTTTTTATTTTTATAACCTATGGTTCTTTTCTCTTCTCCTCTCTACTAGTCATGCCTAACAATTAGAAGGCCCTTTAGGGTTATAAAAAAGAGGAAAGGTAAAAAAGAAAGCAAAAAACATAAGTGATTTTTTTATTATTTCCAACTAAACATGCATGCTGTTGCCAGCCGATTTTTGGCGATTTCTAATGGCGATTCAGGCGATTTTTTGAGTGAATCGCCGATACATGCGATTCAGGCGATTCATCCGATGAAATCGCCGATCACGATTTCCGACTCCAAAAAAATCGGGGTGCATGAATCTGATCGCTGAATCGGCGATTCACGCGATTTCAGCGCGATTCTCGTTACTCTGAATTGTTCACACGACTGTGAGGCCTGTCGAATTACGGGCAACAAGATTTACGAAAATCCAGACTTAGAATTTTTACAAATCCTTAATTCCGACTTCTATCTCCCTTCACTTCACTCTACCTAACCTAACCTAAGTACCATTATTATACTTGCCAAAATGGCTTTCAGAAGATTTTAGATCATTACGTTCTGGCATTCTGCACACATCCCAATGCACGATCCTACCATTAAATTTATGATTTAAATTAAATACATAAGTTGGCTCAAACTAACAACCAATCACAGACAAACTCGGTCAAAGAAGGATCCAAGCATCAACAAACATCAAGTTCACTCGGCACATGAAGGAACACTCGGCCACCAAAGCACTCGGTCAATACTAAACAACTCGGCCAACACTAAACAACTCGGTGGCAACTGCAGCTTGGCAACCATTGGAACTCGGCACTAACAGGCAAAATGAACAAAGATGAGCAAGATAGCAAGGCAACCCAGGATGCTCCTGCATCAAGCTAGCACCCGCGAAAGGCTGGTCTTTAGAAGATTGTGAACAAATGGTTGGAAATTACCTCAAGAACTACGTTTTAGCATAGTAGAAGGCATAGGTTTGTTTATTTGCACTTAGGAGAACATTGTTACAACACTACCTATCACATGTCAATAGGTATGTTGCCCTTCAAGGCACTTTATCATTATGAGGCTTTGTCATTTGTGGATTTGATCTTAGGCAACAATCGTGCACCAAAAGCCAAGGATTGGCTGCAAAAAAGTTTGGATATTCTGAGATCTTTCAAGGACAAACCGCAAAGGGCTCAAAATGAATAGAAGATATATGTCGACCAACATAGAGTAGGTGGAGCTTTAAGGTAGGAGGTTTAGTTTACCTCTAGATACAATAGTTTAGACAATCTTCCTTGAAAAAAAGAGGTGTCAAGAAGTTGAGGTCACGCCTCTATAAACCTTACAGAGTGGTACGAAGGGTGGATGAAGTTGTCTTTGAGTTGGAGCTTCCCGAGGAAAGTCGAATTCACAATGTCTTTCATGATTCATTTTTGAAAAAGGAAGTTAGGTCACATGTCACAATTTCAAAGGAACTCAACCTGTGGACAAAGAAGGAAAACTTAATCTGGAGCCTACACCGATCACTAACGTCAGAGAAGAAAGTCGAGGTTGTGCATTGTTAACCAAAAATGCTACCCCCCCGGGCAAATATTTCAATTTAAATACCAAAGCTCACCTAACTGCCACTTTCCATATTTAAAATATTCAAATGCCAATGGAAATGAGAAATAAATGGAATTAAAACCTTATGTATTTCCATATTATCCTAAGTTTACTTTTGGGCTCTCGCAACTTTCCAGACCGTCAGATCTTGCATAGATCCACAACAGTCGTTTTCTTGCTTTCTCAAAATGAACGACCTTTAAACAAAGCAGGCAAGCGCCTCGCTGCCATGTGCCGTATGGGTCCCATTTCTCATGGGCCACAAATGAAGTAAGGTATCATGCTGACATGCCGATGTGAGTTGGAATACAGCTAAGATTCTATTAGCGGTCACTTTCCTGCATTTTGTCTTTTGTCAGACTTTCTGACAATGCGGGCAAGCGATGTTGTGACATGTGGACTAGTGGGTCTATCCTTCCATGTGGGCCACCAGGGTTAAAAGTAGTGCCAGTTGGATGCCAAGTCATGCTGAAGCGGATGCTAAGTGGTCCATGGGCCCAAAAGATAAAGGACAGGCACAATAATGATAAAGGTTTTCAACGATCGTCGATCTTCTGTAGATCGACGATCAACGCTCTCCTGCATCATGGAATTGTGAGGACGTTAAGCAATACGGGGAAGCGCCTGAAGGACACATATCCTTACCGACCCGAGTAGTAACAATAGTGGTAATATCAAGGTTGGGTCACAGTTCCTTGGGCAGTCACAATTAGGGATGGCACAGTTATGATGGATAAGATGGTCAAAGCACGAGGACTTTGCAGGGTGGCGGAAAGATAAAGAGCTATTGGCCCACGTGGCTTATCCCCGTTGGAGAACTCAGTTGACCTACTGACTTCTCTTGATTTGTCGAGCCAACTATGGGAAAGAGATGGTTTTCTTGCACGATCCATTCTTCATGATCGATTCCAACCACTCTCAAATGAATGCCATGCCTGGTAAATGAAGTAAACACTCCACCACCTCTGGTTTTATCCATCTACCTATTCAGAGCGACTTAATGGCGTCGTTCTGTCTTCTCAAGGCTCTGTTTTGGCAAAATATTGGATTTCATTGTACCTGAATCTGTGCCAAGATCAGATTTTATCTAGAACTGTATGATTGTTCTCTGAGCGTTTAATGACAGTAGTTGTGGAGTAACTCAGTTAGAGATATCTCAGTTATGCTTGAGCTATAAAGGCATATTTTGTGATCTTTGTAAGGGTTGATCTTTCTCTAATTCTCTAGTATTGCTATATGCATATTACTATAATTTCTCATGCCTTTGAGCCATTGTAATCCTCTTCCAAGTCTCTTTTAGCCATTAACACATTGTGCAAGGTTTCTTTGCTTCTAGTTAATGTTTTTGTCTATATTCTGCAATTTGCATGATTGTATCTACTTTTGACATTTGAATGATATTAAGTGAAGTTTCTCCCTATAGCATTCTTTTGTTGTCTGATCTACATGTGGTTGTTGAATTAAGCGAAGTCTAAATCTGTATTCCTTGAGGTTATAACTGGTTAGTTGTGCATTCATGGGCAGAGATAAGTTCAAACACTCTATTTTTGGTGCATCACCCCCTTAGGTTAGAGTAGGTAGATTTGCTTTCATGCATTCCTTCTCTCGTTTCCTCTCCGAGTATAGTTAGATGCATCCTGATAGCAAAGGAAGTCGACCTTCTCCGAAGACTCAATCTCACAGTTCAAGTCCCATAGCTTGGAGGTTGTTTGCATGTTTCACAAGGTTGTCCTTAGGTAAAAACTTTGGACAAGAGTGCAAACTTTTGTGACAACATGCACCAACAAGGAGTACTTTGGTTTTTTGGAAGGATCTGTCAATTGAAGATGCCACATGGGAAGGCAAATAGATCTTGGAGCACCCAAGTTTGTAATTGCTTGAGGGAAAGCAGTTCTTGGGTCAAGATGTTAAAACTAGAGCCCAGAAATCCATGAAGATAACCGGCAATAGGAAAGAGAGAAAATTGAAACAAAGAACACCAAAATTATCGTGGGAAAACCCTTCGAGAATGAAGGGAAAAACCCAGCCACACAACACAAATATATCTTTATTGATAATGAAATGTTCAAGTGTACAATATCCTTGGCTTGATACGAATATATAACAATAGGAGAGACTCTTCACATTATAATCGAAGGTCTCTTGATATTTTCATAACTCCTATAATTAATTATGACTCTTCAAATATTCATGCCTCAATGCATGTGAATGACACATGTCATTTACATTTAATATTACAAATTAAACTTAAGTGTCATTTTCAACTGAAGATGACAATAACAGTAATAACGTCCAAATTTCGAGAGATAAAGATCTCTATAGCAGGTACAAACTTTAACACTCCCTCTTAGCAAGAGAAAGATCTTTAGCTAAATAGTCACACAAAGTTGCAACCAAAAATGTCAATGATAAATTCTGATCATATGAATTCAAAACATAATTCATGGAGTTACTCAACATGAAAACCTGTAACGATGAATCATATTCATGGAATCACTCAACATGAAAGCCTATAACAATGAGTCATATTCATGGAATCACTCAGCATGAAGACCTATAACAATTACTCATTCATGGAATCACTCAACATGAAAAGATTTGTAAGACTCATAGCTAAACCTTTATTCACGGACTCTCTCAATGTGAACTGTCATGGAATCTCTCAACATGACATCCAACTCTCATCACGAAATCTATCAACGTGATGACATCATGGACTCTTTCAACATGATGTTCACTATCGCATAGTGAAAGAGTTATCATAGCTGATCTTACAATCTCATTTATTCACACAAGAATAAAATAGGCAATAACAAACTAGGACTTGATTCCGTGTAAGTCTTAAATTTTATAAATACCAGAAGCATCACAAACATATATGAGAATGATTGGGGTTCCATAAACACTCCCTCTTAATTATGAAGCCTCCCTCTGAAGCTAAAAGATCCTGTAGCTAAGAGAGATTAAATCAACTTAATTCAAAATGATTTTGATCATTAAAAAATCTCCCTCTTAAGCTAAAACATTACCCTCTAGATGCAAAGAAAAATTCATTTTATTGCTTCATCCTAAAAAAAAATCAAACCAACATAAACCATTCTCAATGACAACTAGCACATAAATTAGAAATCAATTTTTAACTTGAGATGAAAACTTATCTCTTGATATTTCAAAGTTGATCTTTGTGTCTTTTTCCTCAGAGTAGAGCACACTCATGTAAACGAATCTCTCCATCGTCTGGGTGTTGATACGTCTTCTGCAACATGTGTTGAAAAACACTAAAATCTTCTAGAAACCATCCTCGAGACTTCAAGAACCATAAACACTTTCTCTGCTACAGCAACACAACTCTATAGTATTAGCAAAGTTGTTATTACTAAAAAGGCTCACTGCACCACACCCCCTCACATGATAACTAATGTGGCTCCTCAAAAAACCGACGACTTTTATCTTGAAGTTAGTCAGTTGAGACGATACCATCTCATCAACAATAATAGTCATCTTAAACAAAGGGAGAGAACATATTCTGCCGGTATTGAATAAATATCCACTATAAGCATTATGGTCAAGATACACGTTGATCACGAACTGCGCTTGCCATTATTTGAACATTTACGATTTGACAGTGAATAACTCGAACATGCACTAATTGCGTAAATGCAACCCAATCATGCACCAATGGAAGTCATGATCATACTTCCAAAAATAAATGAATCCAAGACTTTTCGCTTTCCATAATGAATCATTAGCATCAATGAATAATCCGGCATTAGAACAAGGAATATATAGTTTCCTTTAATGAGTGTTGAAACTGCACGACTCCAACAACATACAAGGATTGCCCAGGGGTGTCGATGCCATTTTTAACCTGGCAATAATCAAGAACTGACTATGCCATAAAGCTTAAAACTAGGAATCAATCTTTGAAAATCGTCTTTAATTCCTTTTCAAATCAAAAGAAAGAAATAATTAAAATCTCTGATAACATATAATACTATAACCAGAACATGCAATTCTCATAAATAACTTGTAAAATAGAACTTTTCTGTCATCCGAATATGCAGAGGTCTGAAAAAAAACCACTTGTGCAATCATGACTTATCGTTGAATAATAAAGATAGGCAAATCCATACACAATGTCGTTAAATATCTGGAAGCCCATCAAGGAAAAGATCATGCTAGAAAACACACGATGCAGAGTGTCAAATGCAAAGTCTCCATATATATTTCATATCGTCGCAATCTGAAATCTTCTCCAAATGTGTCAAATTGACACTCAGTTCTTCAGTCATTGAGAACAGTTATCTTCCTCCCATAAGAGTAATATTTATACAAAGTGCAAGAAGGATCATGAAACATAGAAAATAAAACAGATGCTCAACAACAAACATCCACTATGCTCTAATGAACTTCATTGCATAAACAAGAGAACCTTTCTTACTGTTATCTAACCTGGCTCTGATACCATGCTAAAACTAGAGCCCAGAAATCCATGAAGATAACCAGCAATAAGAAGAGAGAAAACTGAAACAAAGAACACTAGAATTATCCTGGGATAATCCTTCAAAAATGAAGGGAAAAACCAGCCACACAACACAAATATATCTTTATTGATAATGAAATGTTCAAGTGTACAATATCCTTGGCTTGATGCGAATATATAACAATAGGAGAGACTCTTCACATTATAACTGAAGGTTTCTTGAGATTCTCATAACTCCTATAATTAATTATGACTCTTCGAATATTCATGCCTCAATGTATGTGAATGACACATGTCATTTACATTTAATATTACAAATTAAAATTAAGTGTCATTTTCAGCTGAAGATGACAATAACGGTAATAACGTCCAAATTTCGAGACATAAAGATCTCTGTTGCAGCTACAAACTTTAACACAGGAGGACTCTAATGTCCCTGATATAATTAAATAATAATAATTAATTGTTTGTATGGCCTAAAACTGAATAATAATATCTTTTGGACCCTTTTATTTTGTAATCCTTTAGGAAGTTTCTCGAACCCATTTATAAATTTGAATTTGGCATAGTTGTAGGTATAGTGTATCTTATGTTTCTTTGTATTTGCAAATCCAATTGGATTTTTGCATTGTTGTCGTTTCAAAGGTGAGAGATCCTCCCTATCCTAACTTGTTGCAGTTTCGGTGGGAGTCACTCCTCACCCTACTCTGTTTGGTGAATTGTATTTGGGAAGTCTTCAGTTGAGGAGAAATTAGTGTAATCGGCAACATTTATATTAATAGTTTCATTATTAGCTATTCATTGCTATGTATTGGCATACCATATACTTGCCTGAGAGTTAATATTTCCATCATATTAATTGCAATTTTTGTCTCAATTGTGAATAGCTACAGAGCAAAGTATTCTTCTTGTATGGACACAACAAATCAATGAGGGTTAAAGCTAGCACTATATAGGTGTGATAACTACAATGTACTACCTGGTAGGCCAACACTGGGGCGAATAATAACAAAAGAATTAACAATTTTATGATGAAGTTTGGCTGGTCTATACGTGTCAATCTGAGAGCGTACGCTTGTAAAAGGTGTCCGAGCAATATGCCATCAAGGGATGATAGTTGTGATTTAAGCGATTATGAATGCAACTAAAACACACAAAATTGAATCTATGAAAAACTAAAGAAATCCCAGCGATAGGAAATGTCACTTCCTGGCGACAGGAACATCAGAAACATAAATAACTCAATAAAACTAATCTGTAATAAAAATAATTACAACTCAATAAATTATCAACTCATAATCTATTTCATATGAAATATTATTATATAATCAAATACTGATATTAAACACATAAACTAATTTACTTCGATTATATCTATAATATGTAATGCTAAGCTAACTAACATACAAATGAAAACTAATTTAAATATACTCCAAACAGAAATAAAATGAGATCACCAGATAACTTTGGAGTGGGCCCTTCCTCCTTAGTCACCTAGTGATGAAACCAAGTAGTAGTCTTAAGTCTCCGTAATCATGCAAATATAAACTTTATATTTCCAAATGATAATGATCTATTACAATGATGTGCGTTCTGTAAAACCTGTACACTTCTCTTTTCCCACTATATCTCGCACTATATATATATATATGCAAGCTTAACAAGTTTATGACTATTTTGACATACACCAGCTTAACAAAGAATGGATATTGCGTAACCATTCTTAACAAAAATTTGCATCATGTAAAGAATAGCCAATTTACTGTTATCATGCCATATGGAATAATACTATCTTTATCCATCTTTGTGGAGCCACAGGTTTGAAGTGGTTATATTATAACAAAATACAAGTGTAGAGAGAAGTTGGTTGACAGGTTTCCTGTCCACATGATTATTGGGAATGAATCTCAACTATAATATATTTTCTTTACTGCCTTACATACCAATGATAGTGGTCAATTACGAGCCAAGCTTGCTGCCACGTAAATCTTGCTGATGTCTACTTCATGTGTTCATGCATTGTGAATGGTATATGCCTAAAAACGTGTCTCTATACCAACAAGAAACAATGAGTAATAAAAAGTATATATTGTGGCCTTCCTCTTTAATAATATAATCTTCACCAACTAATATTGCTTTGGAAGTTGATGAGGCTTTGTATTGGTGAAATAGCTACAGGAAGATCTGTAGGCGACAGGAAGATCTATGCTACAAATCAGCATGCTGCAATAATAAAGATTAGTAAACACGTAATCAACAATGAATTTTCTATATTTTAATCCCAAAACAATATTAAATACTACTTAATTATATTAAACTATATGCAACATTATAATGGTAAAATGGAATGAAATGGAATACAAATGGAATAGAGAAGTATGTAGGAAAGTGCGTAAGATAGATTAAAATAGAGTATTAAAATAGGTTATAATTGGCTCTCATCATTCCCCCCAACTTAGCTTATTGCACGTCCTCGTGCAATCATTATGATCATGAGGTCTTTAGTTTGAATTAAAAGCACTTGGATTTATGGATTTAAACTTTGTCTCCACCCTGAACCATGATAACTCATAGATGAACACAAATCCCTTTCTTTGCTTTACATGACAAGCTTTGTTATTTTTCTTCTTCAATAGGGATATCTCTTATAACTTTTCTTACATTATTTTTCTTCTCTTTTTTTTTCATTTCTTTTCATTTTTTATATCATCATGGTTCAAAAGGTTTCATATAGGAGAATTTATCTCAATTTGCACAAGAGGAGTTTAAATGGGCGAAATAGGAGAGATAAGAGACAAAACAAAGGCTATTGTACGATGGATATAATGGATAGTATGATGGGTTTAGTAAGGGTGATAGATGGAAGATAATAGGATGACACTATCCTTGCTGTTACATCCCAAATTTTGACCTAATTTTAAATTTGCTCATAGCCATTAGATTGAACGGAATTTTCTTTCATAATCATGTAAAGTAGGTAGTTATTTATACCCATTGTATTAACTATTTAATGAAGATGATCGTTATCGATTATTTTTCATGTGATGTTTAGCAGTTGCTTGATTTTGGAATTATGGTTAATAATTAAAATTCTTTTAAATGTTAATAAGAAAATTATTATGGAACTTGTTATTATCAAGGAAATGTTGCACAGGTGATTGCAGAAGAAGATGAAGGGGGGAAGCATTGCTAAACGAGATCAATGGAATGGGATACTAGCTTAGTCCAATCATCAGGATGATAGGTATGACCTTAAATTGCCTTGGTAAGGACCTAGCAATGTAAACTTCAGGATACAATTGAAAGACCCGCATGAGCTATTAAGTAAACATTTTAAACATAAAATAATTTAATTAAAATATAATATGTACCTCAAAGGATTTTGATTGATCTCTCCACCGCATAATTATAATAAATACCTATGTACATACACATAGATATAAGAATAAAGTGACACCAGAACATTATTGTTTCTTTTATAATAGTATGATGTCACCTCATAATTATATCTACGTGCATGTAGATAGACATAAACCATAATTATTTTTCGATTTATAACCTCCAAATCATTTTCCATCTTTAATTCTTTTTCTTATTTGAAATCGATTGAAACACGTGGCATTTTTATTTGGCATTCAATAGCCATGATATTCCTTTTATGTTACGGCTTCTTGGAAGCCAAAGAGACATAACATCTCTTTTTATTAAGGAGTTGAGAGAAGCGGAAGACATCTTTTTCAAGCACCCGACTTTCCTTCTCATTCCCGATTCCTTTTTCTACCATTCGATACCTCTGCATTTTATAACAGTGCCAATCTTGTTACAGTTTGCCTTATGTTATTCTTTCCTTGTTGAAGTCGGGTTTGTATTTTCACACTGTGTTTACGCCTGGAAAGCAATTCGAACAAGAGCTGATACATAAGCATCTGGCAAGACTCTAGACATTTCCAGATTATACCAGGTCATGTGGTTAATCAAATTCCAAATATTACTATAATTCCATTAACAATTGTTATTCCATTTCGATTACCATAGTAGTAAGCTACATATTATATTCATCACACTTAAGTAACATCAGGAAGTTGTTTACCATAAATGATAGTAAAGTATCCATGACATGAAATCATGAATTATTTTTGCCACTGGAAATCAGAATCAAATGATATTTATTTTTTGCAAGTCTTAAAGAACATATTCTTTCAAATCATAGGTTGTGAAAAGCTAGAAGTATATAATTTTCATGAATCAACAGATAGAGTCGATTGCTCTGAGATTCGAGCACCTAGGACTCACCGGTTGTATAACCATGAAAAAGGTGAAGAGGTGAGATGGAATCTGCATTGATATAAAAATAAAAGTCAGATATGATACAATAAATCTAAATAGTTTTATTTAATAGCTCATGCTCGTCCATATTGTTGTTCCCTTGTAGTCAAGTCAAGCGGTAGTGATCGGGTCATTGAACCCATCAGAAAACCTTGGCCAAGGTCATTTAAAGGCATGTTTGTCATCTATGATCACTTGATGTCAGTGGAGCTAGTTATTCAAACATACCCGTCCACAACTGTGTGGATATTCTAAACACCGGAATGCTCAGGTGGCTAGACTAAAAGTATCATAAGCCCGATCCCAGGGTAGGGAGGGTCTTTCTAATTCAATAGATTGTGTGGGGATAAGTATGGTCCGAGGTTGGGAGGTTAAGCCTAAGTTAATGCTTCTCCTCTTACCAAAAGTCGAGGCTTGCTCAACCAACTAAAGACTCACCGGATATTACTTGTATGATCTTCTTCTTTTCTTGTTAGGCATTTACTTTACTTGTATGTAGGAAAAGATAGTTAATCGTTGATCCAGTTATTACAATTGATCATTGATACAGTTATTTGAGTTAATTGTTATTATAGTTATTTCTGATGATCAATGTTACAGTTATTTCAATTAATTGTTATTATAGTTATTTCTGATGGTCAATGTTACAGTTATTTCAGTTAATCGTTATTATAATTATTTATGATGATCAATGCTACAGGTATTTCAGTTAATCGTTATTATAGTTATTTTTGTTAATCTTTATTTTAATTATTTCAATTAACCGTTGAAAGCAGTTAATGTCCCATGAAAAGGAATTCAGTTATTTGATCAATGATTTGTTGGGGAAAACTCTTTATCAATCGTCCTATTTTGTTATGAAAAACCGTTTGTTACACTTGCCATCTCCACAATACGAACTTTCTACACAAGCCATACGGCATTCCAACTCACCGTATGGGCTGTCCTCATACCACCATATGGGTAAGAAAGCCACCATATGACATTTTGTTGTATGGTTGTGATCATGACTTAGCTGACGAGGACATAGCCATATACCACCGTACATAAGGTGGGATGACGGAGGAGGGTCATACCTAAGTTGTTATAAATAAGAACATTACATGGGGACACACTTTTCTATGTTTTCTTTCACTCCAAGCCTCAAGTAGATTATGCTTGGATCCTAACCAAGTTTGTCATATATGAAATTTGTGGTGTTCGAGGTACCAAATTTTATCATCTACAAAAAGGGCTCAACCACTTTTTGATTTGTTCAAATTCTAAGCACTTTACTTGTAGTTGTAAACTATGAAAGTCACTTAAGCATTCATTTTGGTTTTTTCCCAATGATCAAGATAAATTCATTTTCCAATGCCTTTTGGCATTTGACTTGTTTTCAAACATTGCTTTACTTGGTTTTATCTACAAAGTACAAAGTTAACTAAAAATTTCCACAAATGTGATACTTTTTGAATAGACATTACCTTCCAAGCACCAAAAGACATTTCCTTTCAAGTATCAAAACATACGTATGAAGATACTCGTAAAATCATTTTGATTTCTAGTAC
This sequence comes from Cupressus sempervirens, assembly GCA_028749045.1. Lineage (NCBI taxonomy): Eukaryota > Viridiplantae > Streptophyta > Pinopsida > Cupressales > Cupressaceae > Cupressus > Cupressus sempervirens. Next base: position 149,393,684 of record CM053793.1, read on the forward strand.
TATGATACTTTTTGACATGCATATGAGAAGGTGGCTACAAAGGGAGTGAATGTCAAACCTTATTGATTCTAGGAAAATGGTTAATTGATAATGAGTTATGTGCCTTCAAAACCCTCATTAAGTCGTGATACTCTAGGCCAAGGGAGAGCCCAAGACAAAAGGAACCATATTCACTTGTTTTCGATGTTTTGTCCTCAATTTTGATATCATCACAAGATTGGGGCAACCCTATGCAATTTTCTCATAGATTCGTACGTGTATCCTCTACGTTTTTTGATGTTTTGAATCACGCCTCATAAAGGCAATTTGTCATCCTTGAATGTCCTTTATTTTGCACTTCCATGCATCCTTTTTGAGGGTTTTCATTAATCATCTTATTGCTTGTCTAGACAAGTTTTTATTCTTTGACTATGAGCACTTGATTTTTAATGAACTTGAATTGCTCTCAATAAAGGGGGCAACTTGCTTTCAAACTTTGTGTTGATTAAAGATGTTGTGTGATGATATTTTTTGGATATTGATTGTAAGTTTTGAAGCTTTTCTCAAAAGGGATTTGAATTCAATTGTAAAGACTTTGATATGTCAATTGCATCCAGAGCTAATTTGAACTTTTGAAGACTCCGTGTTGTAGGAGGATAAATTGTTATAGTTGGTAGTGGCTGCAAATACTTGAGCTAATTTGAACTTTTGAAGACTCCGTGTTGTAGGAGGATAAATTGTTATAGTTGGTAGTGGCTGCAAATACTTGGAACTAAAGACTTTGGGCTTCAATTGTAGTTGTTTTTATTAAGTTTGAGAGTACCCAATTAGAGACTTTGTGTCTTACTAATTATTTTGCTTGAATCTTAATCTGGGATAATCACAGGAAACTTTGGGTTCCTGTATGTATTCCACAAAACATATAAACTAAACTATTGTCTCTGGTATTGTTCTTACATCAGTCTCTTGGTCACTAGTATAATCATACCAACAAGTCCTTTTTGTTTAAGTATTATTGTTGTTCACGAGCTGTTTATTGAATCATTCCTAAAAAAGAGGGAATAGATTGAGAGAACCGCCCTATTTTGTCATTTGTAGTTAAGTCCTTGTTAAAGGTACCTACAGTAAGAAAGCAGCCTCCCCTATTGCTGAAAGGAGAGAAAAATCTCATGAGACGTTGCCTAAAGTCGCAATTTTGTAAGTTGTGGTATTAGTGACTTACAAGAAATTTAGCCAATAGTTTTTCTCATGGATTTGTAGGTGTATCCTCTATGTTTGATGTTTGCAATGATGCACTGTAAATGCAATTAGTCATACTTGAATTGTCCTTTATTTTTGCAATTTCATACATCGCTTTTGAGTTTTTCCCTCATTTGAAGAGTTTGTTTTTCTTAATATCCTTCACCCTTTGTTTCTCAAAGGCATTCCACTTTTATCCTATACGCATACTCTTCCAAATCTGCAAAGTTCGAGCTTAAAAGACCATGTTATGGCTTTTTGGGGAAAACTAAGGAACAACCATTATGATACAAGACAACCAAGGATGTAGGCTCTTGTTCCAGATCAAGATGCTTTCACCAAAACAGAAAATATCAACCATCAGGCATCCTATAGCAGCATGGGGACCAATAAAAGATGATGTTATAGAAGTTTTGTCTTGTCGGGCACTTACAATATTTTCATCATATATTTGTAATTTATATTTGACAAATTACATGTTATGTAAAAAAAATGTATTTACATGTGATAGAATTACGTGCAAAGTTGTAACATGTAATCATGTTGCAAGTACTTTAAGCCTTGTAGCATTTAATAAGACAAAGTTAATTAGTTAATTAGAGAATAAGTCAAGGTAGTTAAGAGTTTTCCCTTTCTTTCTCCACTATTTTCCTATATAAAGGAGGGAGCCCATTGTAAATAGTCATCTTTTGGAAATGCAAGAAAATTTTCCCAGTTTGTATTTGCAGTCTCAAGACTTTGAGCTTAGATATAGATTGAGTTGGTTTCAATAAAAGGGGCAACTTTCTTTCAAACTTTCTATTGATTCACGTTGTTTTGTGACAACATTTCTAGATTTTGACTCTAAGTTTGGAACTTTGCTCAAGAGGGATTTGAATCCAATTGTGCATACTTTGAGTTGCCTATTGCATTTAGAGCCAATTTGAACTTTTGAAAACTTTGTGTTCTAGGAGGACAAATTGTTATAGTTGGTAGTGGCTGCAAATACTTAGATTTGAGGACTTTGGGCTTCAGTTATAGCTATTTTTGTTAAGTTTGAGGTATATGGTAAGAGACTTTGTGTCTTACTAGTTTTTCTACTTGAATCCTAATTCGGGATAATCGTAGGAGACTTTGGATTCCTATACATATTCCACAAAACATAAAAATTAAATTGTTTCCTTTGGTGTTGTTCTTACATAAGTCTCGGGATCATTAGTAATATCGTACCAACAAGTCCTTTTCGTTTAAGCATTAGTGTTGTTTGCGAGTTGTTTATTGAATCATTCTTGAAGAAAGAGGAATAGATTGAGAGAACCACCCTATTTTTTGATTTTCAGTTAAGTCAGTGTTGAACCCACCTACAGTAAGAAAGGATCCTCCCCCATTGCTGAGAGGACAGAAAAATCTCATCAAACATTGCCTGAAGTCATAATTTTGTAAGTTGTGGTATCAAGGACTTACAAAAAATTTAGCCAACAACTCAAGGAGTGTGATGATGGTTTCTTCTCCCATTGTAAGTCCTCTAGTTTCTAGAATATCTTGGAGTACTTCTATATTAACCTTTCACCAAATGACCAATCCATTAATATTCTCCTTGTTAATGCTATAGCTATGGTTGGATTCCTTGTTGTAATAGCTATAGTTGAATGTTTTGGTCATGTATCCATAAAAAAAGTCAATTGGATCAATAATGTGTCTATTGACTCTGTAACAAACAAATTTTCATAACAAAATAAAGGAGAACTAGCATAGGAAAGAGTTTTCCTTATCTAACAATTTAAATAATGTATCTTGAATCCTTTTCATAAGACATTAGCTGATTTAACTACTAACGATTAACTAAGATAACAAAAACTAACTAAAAAAGCTGTAATAATGATCAACTAAAATAATTGTAATAACAATCAACTGAAATAACTATAATACCGATCAACTGAAATAATGATTAACTATCTTTCCTTGCATATAAGTAAAGTAAATGCATAAAATAGAAAGAGGAACATACGAGAAGTAACTGGTGAGTCTTTAATTAGTTGTGCAAGCCACGGCTTTCGATAAGAAAAGAAGCATTGACTTAGGCTTAACCTCCTAACCTCGGACCATATTCATCCCCACACAATCTATTGAATAGAAAGGCCCTCCCTACCCCGGGATCAGGCTTGGGATACTTTTAGTCCAGCCACCTGAGCATTCTGGTGTTTAGAATGTCTGCACAGTTATGGACGAACATGTCTGAATAACTGGCACTACTGACATCAAGTGATCATAGATGGAAAGCATGCCTTTAACGACCTTGGCCAAGGTTTTCGGATGGGTTCAATTACCCGATCACCACCGCTCGACTTGACAACAGGGGAACAATAAGTATGAACATGCATGAGGTATTAAATGATTTTCCTTTTTCAAATAATTTTAGAATCGTTATGTCATGTTTGATTTTTATTCCTTGTTAATGCAGATTTCTATCTCACCTCTTCACCTCTTCCTTAGCTATACAGACGGGTGAGTCCCAGGTGTTTGAATCTCAAAGAAACCAGCTCTTTCTGTTGATTCTCAACTGATATAAGAATATTATATGCTTCCAGCATATCACATTTTTGTGACCTGAGAAATATAACTTTAAGACTTGCAAAATAAATACCACTTGATTATGACATTCAATGGTAGAATAAAGATATGATATCATGTCATGGATACTTGGTCTTGACTCATCATAAAAAGTTTTGTCCTAAAGAGGAACTAACGGATGATATTAAACAAAGATGATTTATGGCATATTCTGGAACTGTATCTTACTGCTATAATTTCAAAATAAAGTAGTATTTGAATGTATTATAATCATTGGAATATGGGGGCAGCCACATAACCTGGTAAAATTTGGAAAGTAATTGAGTCTTGGTTGGACGCAATCAAACAACTCCTTCACGGAAAGAACTTTGGATGCAGTCACGTACTTCAGCAAGGAAATATAAATGAAAGGGAAGTTATCGTGGCAGAAATGTTATACAGGGAAAGAACGAAAGGAAAATTTCAAAGGAAACCACCGTAAAAAAAAATACTGCAGAGGTATATCATGTATATCGTGAGGAATGAGACTCAATGGTCTTATATGTCATCTTGGTCTCTCACAGCTTCCATAATTTAAAGAGGTATTCGATAAAAACTTTATGCCTTCCAAGAAGCCATAACTCATAAAGAAAAGACTTGGCTTCTTGAACGCCAATATAATATACCAAATGTGCATTTCGGTTTCTAGCAAGAAATTGAATAAATATGGAAAAAGATTTGAAGGTTATAAATCAAGGATAATTTACAATATATTTATCTACTTGCACATAGATGTATTTATGAGTTAGCACCATATTATATATTTTACCCAAGGTGGTATCTATTATTATGTATATTTAAATACATGCTTTATTTGAAAGATTATTTTATCTTCTTGTACATGTATTTAAATGTACGTATTAGATAAATCTGGTATAAAAATATTATTATGGTGTCACCTTTATTTCTATATCTATGTGCACATACATAAATATACATTATAATGATATAGTGAAAAAATCAATCAAAAGCCATTTCAGGTACGCATTATTTTAATTTAATTTAAAATAACTAATATTTTAAATGTTTATTTAATAACTCATGCATTTCCATCGATAGTATCCTGATGTTCAAGTCGCTAGGTCCTTACCAAGATAGTTAAAGGTCATACTTGTCGACCCAATTATTGGACTAAGTTAGTATCCCACTCCATTGATCCCGTTTAGCAATGCTTCTCCCCTTCATCTTCTTCTGCAACCACCCGTGCAACATTTTCCATGATAATAACAAGTTCCATGATAAATCCATAATAACATTTAATGTAAATAAAGAATTTAATTATTAACCATAATTTCAAAACCAAGCAACTGTTAATCATCGTATGACAAACAGTGGATATCGACCATCATCATTAAATAGTTAACATAATGAATACAACGGATATATTTAACTATTCTTTTCACATGATTATGAAAGAAAATCCATTCAATTCAATGGCTATAAATAAATTTAAATTAGGTCAAGTTCAAGATGTAATAGACTTAACAAGGATAAGAGAGAGATCGATCATAGCTAATCAACTTCAGTTCATGGAGCCAATTACTAAGCAATCAACTAAATATAACATCAACTCACCAAACGACGATTATCATTTGCAAACAATGCAGTTAATGATAAAAAATAGTTGTGTGATGGTCATTATTGAAGGGATGTAATTAAATGTTGAATGGATGCAACTCATTCCTACTGCATGGCTCTTTACTCCTTTACACGAGTATAAGGAGACATTCAACTTGTCTTCACAAAGATCACACAGAAAATCAATTTAATATAAGCAGGCCAAACAATACATGTATGCAGATCAAACAATATATACAGGTGGATATATATTCATTGGCAATTAAATAAGGACTGCAAGTATATAAACATTGCTGATTGTTAAATCCAATTAACAAATATGTAAAGAAGAGCATATAAATAAGGAGTGGTGGGTACAATCATTCAGAAAAGACATAAAATTAAATACTTACATTTGATGAATACTGCACAAGATCAATATGTTGATATTAGGAAGATCGATATGTGTGTGTATACACATATATATTGCCGAACGATATTCATCAACAAGAACTCATTAAAATTATCAGCCTGGAGTTGGCAAAGTTGTAATCAGATCTTAATCGTTTGGTAAATATAATCAGAGTTTTTTTGTTGCAGGGTTTTTCACCTTCAAGTTGGAAGGTTTTCCCAAGATATCTATCATGTAATTTTGCATAAATTACTTTACTTCTTCATTTTGATAATCTGATCATAAAAACAACACTCCCATCTTGAACCACCAAGGTCTCTTGCACAGGCCCCTTAGCTCAAGGCTCTAAATTTATTCAGATAAGCTATGTATCATCAAGGATGTGTCTTGTCAATCTACTAATTCTTGGGTATCTTGGCATGAATTCATGACTAGATTTAATCTCACTAGAGCCGAATTTGAAACATGTATTCAAATTACTATCACATTTTTCAATAAGATTTTATTTAACCTTGACCTTACAAAAGCTTTCTAGTGTTGCATAGACTCACAATGGCATGCAGACACACTCTTCTAAGTTTTTTTTCACTTTAAGCCCCAGCTAAGTTATTATTGGATCTTGACTAAGTTCGTCATATACAAAATTTGCAGTGCTTGAGTTACCAAAGTCTATCATCAAGAGAAAGGCTCAAGCACTTCTAGTTTATTCAAACCCTAAGTGATATACTTGTAAGCAGTCAAACTCACTTTAAGCATTCATTTTGGTTTTGTCCCAGTGCTTAAGATAAATTATATTAGATAAATTCCTTTATAATGCCTTATGGCATTTGATACATTTTTCAAATAGAATTTTGCTTTATTTTATCCACAAATGTGATACGTTTTGAATCGATATACCTTTCAAGTTTTAAAAAACAAAAATGCAGCTATTTTAAAATAAACTGCTATGAAAGTTGGAATCAAAATGTATGTTTGAAGATACTTATGAAATCTTTGTGCTTTCCGGTAGTCTGATGCAGTATCACATCCAATATAAGAAGGTGGCTCTTGAGGTAGTGAATGTCAAACCTTACTGAATATAGGAAATTGCTCCCTTGATAACGAGTTGTGTTCCTTCAAAACCCTCATTGATTCATAATACTCTAGGCGAAGGATGATTCCAAGACAAAAGCAACCATTCTCAAACTTTCTGCAAATCAAGAAACATGACAATGGCTTCTTCTCCCATAAGAAATCCTCTCCCCCTTGAAGGAGTTGTTGAGTTCCACTGAAAAAAACATTCTCAATTGGCTCCCACCATTTCTTATACTGTATCCAATGATAGATACACATGGCTTTCATGAATATCCAATCTCATCATGTTAAGGCACTTAATATGCATCATAGACAGGATCAGTTGCCTAATAATTAAATTTGGTTCTCTTGCAAGAAGGAACGGATGGGCTAATAATCCAAATGTTCTTCTACAGTATTATGTGGTTGGATTAGTTGGCTTGGTGGCTCAACATTTTATTTGTCTGCAGATATGATTTTAATTATCTTTGTGCATTTGTTATTTGGAGTTTCTTGAGGCTTCTGTGCCATTTAAAATATTGGTGTGTGAACCTGACAGAGCTGCTCCTATTTTTAATTACTTGCACACTATGTTCTTTCAATGTTTGATACCTTCCACCCAATCTTATGCAGAAATAGTTATAATTATTTGTCTTCTTAAAGAATATTAGGCCGGCTTTAAATTAGAAAAACAGTTGCTAGGGCTGTAAGGAAAACTCTGTTCAAAGAGAGATCCCATTTTATTCTTGCCCTTAAGGTGACACGTTTTTAGGTATTGCAAAATTGTGTCGTGTTCTAGTAATATAACATGAAGGCAATTGTCTCTCGAGAACTACTTCAAAATCAAACGAATTAATGATGACCATAAATGGAACTAACAATTGAAGGAGGATCCCCAATGAAAGCTTTCAAAGGGCTATAGAAATTTCCCCAAATTTGCATGTACAACTCAAGAAACATTTCTAGTAGCTTAATATTGTGTTAGAATATCAGAAACTACACTTATAGGTTGATCTCTGGCATTAATGTGTTTCAGGTGTGCAGCAGAAGCTTAAACAATCTGGAGTCACTTAAATTGTCGATCTGAACATGTTGTCATTTGACTATATTAATAAAATCAGCATTTCAACAGGAAAAGCAGGGTTCAACCTTAGAAGAGAATCCAAAGGGTCTTCGCCACTCGAAATTGGAGCAACCCCAAGAGCAGCAGCATCCCAAACAAGAAAGGCTACTAAAGGCACCATACTTCCAACAATGATGGATGTCTTGATGCGGGATATGTCCCCGCCTAAGTATGCACAGAGGACTGCAAAGAATACCTACTCTGGTAAATCAATCTGGCATTTATATAAGTTTATTTTATTTCTATATGAAAATAGGTTCTTCTTTATAAGAATTCCCTTGACAAGTCATGTATCCTCCCTTCTCAGTAATTGTGTTTGTGTAATACCTGGAATCCAAATGTGTTTTGCATAATACCTGGAATCATAATGCATTTTAATGATACCTGGAATCAAATTGTGTTTATGTAATACCTGGAATTAGGTCATGATAGACAAGAGAGAATAGAATCACAGGAACTGTCTGTGGCACCTGGTCCCAGTCCATGTGACTGATCCCTGACCAACCTCTAAGTAAGGGTGTTGCTGCCACAATAAATAGAAATAGACCTGTTCAAAATGATCCATAAATTAGATAACTGGATATCGAGTGTTGATGAGAGACTAACAATATTGATACGTAGAAAACACCATATCAATTATAGAAGCTCAAGTTCCACTCATAGGAAATGATACGAAAGCTCACCCATCAAGCAAGCTGTAAGTAACTGATTCACCTTATCTGTAACCTTGGTGCCACCAACCAAGACAAGGATTCCGAATATACCTGCAAACAATTGCCCTGCTATTGAAGCGGGTATTTGAACAAAGCAGGAGAGAACCTCACCAGACTTTGATATATAAGCAACCATTATTGTATAAGACAAAAAAATATAATTGACTGTTGAGACATATCCACCCCATTTTCCCAATGTTTTTTCTGCCATAGTGCGTAAGGATATTACTGCTAACATGACCTTCCTGGGTTGACTTGGATCCTGCTGTCTCAGTAAAGATACATTCAATTCTGCTAGAAGAAGAGCTTCAAGCACTAAAAATCCCCAGCAAATTATCATTGAGACTGCAGAAGGTATAAATCCCTGAAGCAGGAGAAGATGACAGGATTTCATTATATGTTAATTTTAAATCAGATTAAGGGAATGAAGAAAAGATATGTATTATTTCTCTTATATTTCATTGATCATAGTACATATCATATTCTGTTTTGAATACAAAAGCCAAAAAAATTAAATTTATACACTACATATTTTAATAGCAACAGGGATTCGATGTTACAGGAAATCTTTGCCTTTATTTCTTAGACATGTGTTCAATGGGTTGGACAAAAAGAACTTCCTTGTCATTTCAGTGTAACACAGTGCCTCAATGAGGAACAAACAAACAAATAATAATGTTGAATTCATTGAAGGAGACGCAAACTCTGTGTAGCTTGTCTTGAAGAATGATCTAAATGACTAAAAAATCACAATCTTGAGAGCTGATTTATTCTCATGATTGGATGTAATGAATGTTAGATGCACTGCTACAAAGACAATTTAACAAATTCAAGTCTTTAAAAAAAATTACATCTTAAAATTCTTCATGAGAATGGAATGTTGTCTTTCACTCTTTTATTAACATACAGCAGGAGCAGTACGTGCAGGAAGAGCGAGAATTCCAGATCCAATGCTTGTTCCTGTAATAAGTGATATTGCACCTATTAATGTTCCCTGCTTATTGCATTCAGCGAACTGCTTGGTCAAGTTATCATCGCGATCAAAGCTCTTTGTGGATAGGACTTCTTCCAGAACCTCTTGAACAGGGACATGTGAACCATCTCCTAAACCGGACTCTTTATCAGATGTCCGAAATGATTCCCTGCAAACAATTTATCATTAGAAATGTAAACATAAAATTGTGTATCACTTTTCTCTTTTGTGTGGTGCTTAATAAGTTATGCAACAAAAGAAACAAATGAATTCGGGATGGTAATAGAAAAAGTACTCAAGCACACTATTGTCATCTCAATTGGTTTTATAGTTTCCTTCCTAGGAATACTAGTATATTTTTCCCTTATTAAGGAATTCTTATCTCTGTCTTTCCTTGTAATCATCAAGTAATCCTGATGTACAAGAATTTTATAAAGCAGCGGACCTTGGTCAGTCCCTCTTTCCTCTCTCACTTTGATTTTTCATTATTACAAACATTCTGTGGCAGCACAAACATAATCAGTCATGCTGAATTAGAAGCCTAAGACAAATTTATTCTTATAGAATGCAAGCATATCCTTTGTTTTTCCGCTTCCAATGATAGTTTGAATTGGGAATTGAGAAAGAAGGATGCTATATATATCAATATACTAGTTGGATATAACACCAAATATATAAATTCAATCATACTCTCAATCTCTTCATATGATTGAAGCCAGTATTCCTAAAGATAAAGAGTGTACCTTGGATTTTGTTTCATGCTAAGCAGACTATTGTTCTCTTTCAAATTTTCTTGTCTACTATTATCCTTTCCTTTGTCTAACATGGAGATAACAAACAGACAAGTAGACTGTTTTCCATGGCAGCCCTGCATCTGAAGTGCCACAATGAACAATTCATTTTAGCATCATTAAAAAACATGCAAAAACTGAAAAAAATTAAAAAACATCAAGAACAAAACATTGTTTACATGCACATATATTCATACACTATATTCTATCACTATAGATGTATTAATCATTGAATATGTGTATTTTTATAATAGTCATGGTCTGTTTCCACAATACTCCGCCTTCACTTTTTATCCCTATTATCAGCCATGGAATATCAAATGAGTCCGAAAAGAAAATGAGCCCAAACTCAAGAGAGAACCACTGTGAAGATCAATTGGCCCTGAGAATAGGAATTAGGTTTCCTATAGGAGGTCTACTGATATTTGAGTTAGTTTATCTTGAAACATTGGCATTCTATATCACCAGGTGAAAAGATCTTTACCAACATATGAGGGAGCAATTGACCTAATTACATGTTAAACCCCAATATCCATAAAGTGAAGATATGAAATTATTTATTATTTAGGATGACTAATATTTGAATCATAGAACATAAATTAAGCTTACACGCTGGCATTATGAAGCATAAAAAATCAAAATACTAAGGTTAATCTTTCTATAAAAAATAACCCAACTTTGTCGCTCTGCCATTGCAGTTCATGGACAAGCTGGCTGAACTTACATTCATGTCAGACACAGAAAAATGTATATGATAACTGAGCAGAACCAGTGACCCTAGCATTACAATTGAGTACATACAAAATGCAAACTACTAACTAAATAGGTTTTGCAGGTCGTCTATCAAGATTATGGCTTTGCTTGACAAAAAATTCAAGAGAAGATTTCTGCATTCATCCAAGACAGTAATTCGGTATGCTTACTCCAGACAACGGCAACTGGCAGCTGCAGACCGCTTTCTGGTCTGAACATTATTACCAAAGACTGAGTTTGAAGGGACCCCTTAATACTCCTTATTCAGGTGAACCCCTGTTTTCAGTTAAAGGCAAATAGGAGAGAAGTGTTCATGTGGAACAAAGTCCCATCTTAAGGATACGCCATTTTAGTAAACAGCGTGTAAATTACAGACATCACATATATGACAAGGTACAAACACATGCTAAAGAAGTTCCACAAGGCAGAGGACCAAAACTGCCAACCATTCTTCTACCAAAGAGGAAGCTAACAAAATAAGCAAGAACTTGCACCCTAAAGCCGGCTTCTGATTGGTGAAGCTTTTAAAATGGGTGGTACATGCTTAGTTCTGACATTTTTCAATTTCAAAAGCAAACAACCAGGAGAAACTGAATATTGACTTCAATTTCTTATAATGTCCTTTTCCTTTGAAAAATCAATATACAAACAAAATTATATAGAACCAAATATATATGAAAAACATACTTAAGACTTCTCCAAAATTCAAAATCGTGGGAGTTTTGATTTTAATCAAATGGTGAAATTTCCTAGAAGACCACTCCCAGCTCCTCAAAATATTCCTTCACAAAACTCCTCTGACCATTACTCTGCTACCAAATATGTATTTTACCAAGACCTTCATTTATACTTTAGAATTTCCTGTAAAATATGAATTGTAACAATAATCAGAAAGAATTGAAGGTTAGGCATAGAGAATCACCTTGAATGCTGTAGTGGATCTTGTCTGATTTGTACGGAACCAACTGCTCCTGGGCAGTGCCACATAATGGAATACTGCCATTTCAAACGTTTATAAAAACCAGAGATTCAAATTGATTCGGGGTATTCGTAATAGCTCACAAAACTTATAAGAATCCAGTGAAATTTTAATGGGGCGAGTTTCGAAAGATTCCAACGCAGTGCCCATATCAAGTTTTAACCATGGAAAATTGCTCAAAAGATTCTGCGAGGTAGACCCCACATGGAATGTTCGAAATCCTGTCATCATCTTTTTCCGTGGCTGAGATGCAGCGCTTCTGAAGAAAGATCTTGTTCCCTGTTCGCTCTTGCTTGTGTGATTTGGTTTTTTTATTAATTTATTTTTAATTTTCCCTCCTTTTGAAAGAGCGTGGGAATAGGGAATTGATTCTGTTTCCAAAGACCCTTTGCTGTTTACTTAAATATTATAAATGATAATCTATTTCAAGCATTGTAAAGAATTTTGGGAGCTCTTACCTATATTTGGAAATGTGAAAAAGTGAATGCAATGCATTGAGTTCTTATGGAAAATATTTGATATCTACTAGCACTTGCACCCAAAAGAAGGTGCAAGGATTACGTCGATAGGAAATTATTTGTACGGTAAAATACAATACATGTATATATTGTCTCATTTTGTGAATGATTTGGATTATGTATTTGTCTATAATTAATGTTTAAAAAAATTGCAATATTTTCAACAAGAGATGCATTCATGATAGTTCCTAGCTAAAGATGACAATTGTAAAGTAGGATAAAATGGAGATGAAGATATAGGAGAGAGGGGAGAAGGAAAACAAATATTTAGCATCTTGTATGTTTATAGTCAATGAAGATGCCCTACAAAGCTTGAAATAATTAATAATCAATTGCATTAATAGTGACACAGAGCATAAATGTAGGATTCATTTGGAATGGTTGTGCTCGTCCATTGAAGATCATTCTTTTTGTTTTTGTATTTTGATTAAGGCTTTGGAAGCACTCACTAAACTCCTTTTTAGAAGAGCCACAACCTGGAAGAGAAAGCGGAAAATATAACACATAAATTATGGTCTTAAAGAGCCATTGGTTTATCCTAACTACCATTCATTTTGTGTATTTTACTTTATGATTTTACAAGCCCGATGCTACGATAAGCGCACTTATATAATGTGAAAGGGTTAAAAAATGAAAAATATTTAAGCATATATAGTTGGTTGCCAACTTCATTCCTCCAATCGCCCTGAATATTTGACTTTACACCAAGCTCTTAAAAAATGAGTGTAAGGAGAGAACAAACCAAGTCTCATAGTTATTATATTACCTTGTTCAACACATTTGCGTTTTTTAAAACAAGAGACACAAAACATCATAGTTCCTTCATATTGCTTAATGGTTATAGAATTGTCGTGGAATAGGAAAACGTAAAGTTAAGGTGAAGGAATTGTTTTTAATGATCTAAAAGAATGTGAATGACTTTAAATATTTGTAAATTAGCGTTGAGTGCATTGAAGCAATGAACTTGGATAGTTGTGATCACAAATCCTCATACTAAGAACTTAAACAATTGTGAGTTGCACTACTAACATGGATTTTTTCTCTGCCAAGTTGCCACATTAGAGGGGTACCTATTGGACATAACTCTTCTTAGGGCTTATCCAATTTCAACTTTTTTTTTTCACAACCACAAGGAATGAATCTTGGTGGGTAGTCCTACACATAGGCTACACCAACTACACAAAGTTGTAATATTTTATAGTTTGAGTTTAGATATGTGTAATAATAGATTTGAAGGAAAATATAATATAGGTAGAATGAAGACACTATATACTTGGTCCTTAAACTATTTCATGATTTTTAATGTCATCTTTTTTCCATCCGTTCTATTAAGATTTCTTAAGAATATTTGATATACTTTTGATTCATGTATCAAACATAAAGCTTGGATGTCATGATTGATCAAATACCAAAACTTTGATTTGCAATAGTATAAGTATGATCAAATGCAAAAAAATCAATTCTCATTCTACCTATTAGTAATCTATTATTTGTAAATATTTTTGCTTTTTGATTCTCACTATCATATATAATTATAAATGTATATTCATAATATCATATATAATATTCTTCTTAGACTTAAACATCACAAATATGTGTAAGATGCCCCTTAAATCCGAAGATGGAAGTGAAAAAGAGCATTGCTAGGGTTTTCTTGCTACATGTGAACTTTCAGTTTTTTTTGCAAACGGCCCTTCGCCTGCACTCCCCTTCTATCGGCACTTGTCATACCGCATTTACTACGGGAGCTTTGGGTTAGGATATAATGGCTCTGGCCAGCGGTGAACCAATTGTTTCTGGTGTTCACGCTACTGCTTCGGACTGCCATGGCGCCGCCACCGAACAAATGCCCGCGCAAGTTTGTCCCGAAGGTCTTCCACGAGGTAATCCTGATATTGTCCTTCCTTTGCAAGAATTTGATGTTGCATGTGACTGGTTAGAACAACATACCTTGATAGGGTATTTTGTTGGTAGGACTCCCCCTGAAGCTATGCTCAGAGAATGGGTCAACGAAAGCTGGACTCCTCATGGAGTCCACCTTGACACTGTCCAAAACCTTACCAAAGGTTTTTTTTAATTTCGCTTTGCTAACCCGTCACAAACAGATGCGGTTTTTACCAACAGCCTTTGGTCTGTGTGTTCCTCTCTGCTTGTTTTTCAGAAATGGTCCCGAGACTTCTCTGTCTCGAATGATAAAAAGATTAGGGTTCTTGTTTGGGTCGAATTCCCAGGTCTACCCTTGCCCTACTGGCCTTTTATTGAGTCTATTGCCCAAGCCCTTGGCAAAGTTGTTACCAAGGAGCTAGAAAAAAAATTTTAATGCTCGCCCTCAGCGGCGTGTTTACATTAAAGTTGATCTTTCTAAAGATCTCAAGGATTCTGTGGAAATCCAGATTGGCGCTCAAACCTTCTCACAAAAGGTGCTTTACTTGAACCTACCTAACACCTATTATAGGTGCCAGTCTGCGGAACATAAGATCAGGGATTGCCTTTTGGCTACGCCTAGGGTCAAACCCCAGCCTAAAGTGACGCCTGTCAAACAGGTCAAAGGAAAAAAAGAAGAATGGGTTACTGTTGGGCGCAAGGGCAAGCCTGCCTTGAATCCTTTAGCCCCCAAGCCATCCTATGCGGCAGTTACCGCGATTCCTCCTGCTTCCACCGAAGTGTCAGCGCCTACTAGCGTGGAGACGCCAGCGGCTTCCATTACACTTGTTCCAGTTTTGCAGGTTTCAAACCCTGTTGGTTTGCAGGGGATTATGGTGGCCGCCAGGGCCTCGTCCTTGGCTGGGGCTCATTCTCCTCTAGCAGTCTCTTCCATAGTACCACCAGTAACAAGGCGTTCTCGCAGTCCTCCTGGACGTGCAAAGATATCAGGGGTAAAATGGTAGGCTGTAAGTTCAGAGGATTTCCTGTCTGACTTCCACCCGATTTCTACCTTTTTGCGGAATAGTTACTCCTCTCTGGAGGACAAGGATGATATGAAAGAGTTCTCATGAACTTCCTCTCTTGGAATGTTCGAGGTCTTACAGACCTCCCCAGAAAGTTCTATGTCCGGGATACCCGTCATAGACTTGGGAATTTAGATTTTCTTTGCCTACAAGAAGTTAAGATTTCTGGTTTCATGCTTTCTGCTGCGTGCCGCGTCATTTGGCAAGATAGCATCATGTTTTCTTCTCAGCATGAAGCTGGCTGAGGTGGTGTAGTTACTCTCATGTCACCTCGCCTTCATTCTGCTATTATCTCTCACAGTTCTGACCCCACACACCGTATTATTTGGCTTCTTCTTTCTATTAACAATCATTCTTTTGGAGTCATTAATGTTTATGCCTCCAATGATGCTGTGGAAAGGGCACAAATGTGGGTTTGGCTTGCTAACAACTTGCCGCCAGCTACTTGGGTCCTGTGTGGGGACTTCAATATGGTTGAAGTGGCCTCTGACAAAGATGGCATTCTGCCTTTCCGTTGGACAGTTGGGGAAAGAGAAGCCTGGTTTTACATGCGTCATAAATTGTGCCTTTTTTATCCCAATACTAGTCGTCGTCATGATAGTGGGGCCTGGCACACTTGGTCCAATTTTTGAGCCGGTCCTGACCGCATATTGAAACATCTTGATCGTGCTATGATCTCGGCGCAATCTTTTTTTTCCTTTTCTGAAGATCGTGATCTACCTGTCATTCCCCTGACAGATGTGACGTTGTCAAACCACTATCCCATTTATTTTGGCATTTTTTGGCAAACAGCTGTCGCCAAAGTGGCCAAGTCTCAATTCTTCCTCAACACGTCTGTGCTGTTGCATGCTTCCACCATCCCCCACATACAACGTGTCTAGAATTTGGAACCATGTCCACACTCCCATCGAGGTTGGATTCAATAGTGGAATGATGCCATTACCAAAACGACTCAATTTTTGCACATCTACGGGCGTCGGCTGGCAATTTTTAGAAAACAGTCTTATGAAGCCAACACCCTTGCCCTCAAAAAAGCCTCTGAAGCACTCACCTTCAACCCCTTTGATGTGGATCTTCAAATTCAGCTTGCCAAGCTTCGCCATGAAAAGCAAATTGCTGATAACTATGTTGCCCAAGGAGCTCAAATCAAAGTCCGTCTCCACTGGTTGGAGGTTGGCGACAAAGCCTCGAAGGAGTTCTTCCAGGCTCTCTGAGCCCATCATACCAATGTTGGGTTAAAAAGATAAAACAGGGAACTGATGTTCTTTCCAGTCTGCCTGACATCCTACAAGCTTTTGTTCTTCATTATGAGAACGTCTTTGCTTCACAGGGTCATTTGGTTGCTCAGGAGGAGGCTCTCAGAAAGTGTATTACTGTTACTCCAAATCACCTTGCGATTGAGCAACGCACTTTCTATGAGCAACTTCTTTCCCTCTGAGACCTTAAAGAGGTAGTTTACTCCATGGCGGATGACAAATCCCCTAGGTGTGATGGATTTCCCTGTGAATTTTACAAACATCTTTGGGAGCAAATTGGTCCTGATCTGCACAAAGTCTATCTTGAAGCATACCATTCTAAAAGCTTAGGAGCGATCATAAATAAAGGCAATATTAAATTCATACCTAAAGCTGGTGATCCTGAGGACATCTGCAACTGGAGGCCCATCACCCTCCTGAATGTGTCTTATAAGATCATTGCTAAGGCACTCTCTCTCAAAATTTTCCATATGCTTCCTCTAATTGTGCGGCCTGAACAAACTAGCTTCATCAAATCCAGGTATATTCTTGACAACATCATTGTTGTCTAGGAAGGTATGGAATGGGCTCGTAAGTCCAAGTAGCAAGCTATCTTTTTAAAGATAGATTTTGCTAAAGTCTATGATTGCATTGAATGGCCTTTTATTTTGGCTATGCTTTAGGCTCTGGGTTTTGGTCCCAATTTTCTTCAGTCCGTGGAGATGCTCTTTGGTGACGCTAATGCTTGCATCACCATCAATAATTTGCAATCTAAAGCTTTTGGACTTTTTCGTTCCATCAGACAAGGTTGTCCGCTAGCTCCAGCGCTTTATGTCCTTGTTGCTGAAGGTTTTGGTTATTTACTTGCTCATTCTATGTCTTCAGGACTGGTCCGTGGCATTTCCTTGCCTGATTCTTCCTCCCAGTTAGTTAATGGTCATTTTGTTGATGATTCTTTTCTTACTCTTCTTGAAGATGAAGAAAACATCAAAAATGCTTTAAATTGTCTAGACACTTTTTCTCAAGCCTCTAGCTCTGCCATTCAATGGCATAAAATGCTCTGCTACCAACAGTCTTTTTTCCTAGCTCCACCTTGGCTTAGCCAATTCCAATGGAAATGGGTTACTCATGGAGAAATCTTTCGCTTTCTTGGCATTCCCTTTGCTTTCCAAGCTTCCCCTATGGAACTTTGGAATGTTGTGCTTACAAAGATTAGCAAAAAGCTTGATTATTGGATCACTAAGCTGTTCTCTCTTGCTGGTAAATTCTAGATTTGTTCTAAGATTTTGGCTGCCACCCATGTGTATTATTCTTCTTGTTGGGCTCCCTCCAAAGCTTCCTATCTCAAATTAGAACGTTTGCTCAGAGATTTTCTTTGGGCCTCTGGTTCTGACCATCATGGTTTTCACAGAGTTGCTTGGGATTTCTGTTGTCTCCCAAGGGAATCTGGGGGTCTCGGCTTGCTTTCCACTCGGAAGCAGGGCCTTTCCCTCTGTGCTAAATGGATTATCAGAGCTATTTCTGGAGATGAAGCCTAGAAAATTCTTGTTAGGCATTCCATCTCTTCAAGCTTCCCTGCTAACAGACCGGCGTGGAAGAGGATTGGTTTTTAGACCCTTCTCACTATGCGTGAACCAATGGTCATACAGGGCTCTTTTGTTATAAAGAGCATCTGGAAAGCTTGGGAAGCTGTTAAAACTTGGCTTCGTTGGGCTAGTGATGAGTTTCGCAATGGGTTGTCCTTAAATCAATAGAACATTTGGTGGTCTCCCCTGTTTGCCTTCCAGGGTACTCCTCTTGCCAAGACTCAAGGTGCCAGTGCTTTGTGTTTCTTTAAACATGGCATCCACACTACCAAGGACATTTTTTCAAGAGTCACCATGAATTTCAAGTCATGGGAGGATATGCAAGTTCAATACCGCCTTGTTCGTGTCAATCGCCAGACTTATGACCTTCTGTTGTCTTCCATCCCTGTGCACTTACTTCATAAAGTGGGGATTCAGTCTGTTCGTCCTTGGTGGTATGATTGGAAGTGGTTTCCTGCCACTCCATTTACCAATTATAAGCCCAATATGGGATACAGATGGCTTTCACCCCACCTTCCAATGGCGGACACGCTTAATCAATGGTGGCATTTGCATTCTTCACTTTCTCAATGGAGAAAACAGTTCGACACCATTTGGAGTGCCATTACAGAACCTAAGATTGCACACTGTGCTTGGTGCCTTGCCTTTCAAGGTCTTCCCTTGGGGCCTCGGCTCAAGCACATTGGGGTTCCTGATCCCAGATACCCCTTCTGTGACCCACCTGAGTCCTTTTTGCATATTTTTTGGTTTTGCAAGTGTGCTCAGAATTATTGGCACTGGATTCATGATTTTTTCAAGCCTTTTAGGCCCGAACCTTTTTCATAGCACATGATCGTACTGGGTGATTCCCCCAGATTTCTTCGAAAGTTCTCCCAGATTTGGCATACTTTCAGGATGGAAATTTTGTTTTCTCTATGGAAAGATAGGAATGCAGTTTTATTCACTCATAGTTTTTTGGATGTTAACATTGCAATGAACACTAAGGCATGCATTTGTAACAATGTTATTATGCAGATACAGGTGCAAGCTAATAAAGTTTCCCTGGAGGTTGCACACTTATAGAAATTGTTAAATCATTGGGGCAATGCTCCTTGCACCATTGCCAGAGTGCCTTCGGATGCCTCGGTTGATGCCTCCTCATCTCGCGGTTGCCGTTCTCGACGCCAGTCCTCTGGCCGCCATTCACACACACCGTGCTCCCAGGGTCCCTGCCACCGCTCTCCCAGCGGTGGTCATGGCAGTTGGAGGCGCCGCTCCGCTTCCCCACCAGATGGTGGTTCTGGCTGGTCCCCGACTCCCCCCCCCTAAGCGAGCTTCTGGCCGGTCTCTGGCTCCTCCCCCTGGATGGGCGCACTCTAGCAAGTTTCCTCGCCTAGCCTTGGCAATTTCTCCTCTGCGGCCAGACAAGAAGGATGCGGAGACTGCGACTACCCCAAATCCTGTTGATGCTGCTGACGGCTGGACTGTTCTCAGTCCGCCTCACAATCCCACTGATGCGTGGGGATTTCATGATAAAGATGATCCTCCTCCCTCTGCTCGTACTACCTTGGCAGCCTGAGGTTATTAAATTTTTTTTTTGATAAATAGTTTATAGTTTATGGCTGAGGCCATGTTGTTTATTTCGGCTTCGGCCGTTTGAACTCATTCGCGGGGTGATCCTGTATCCCCTGGCCTCTTTTTTGTGAATTGTAATCTTAGTAAATTTTATTAATTGAAAAGGACTATTCATCAAAAAAAAATTCCAAAGATCTAATAATACCATAAAATACAAGTAAAAAATAAATCTCAATATATTCAATTGAAATCTAGCTTTACTTGAATGCAGTTTTCCCAATCCACTTTAAACTATAACCAATTGATAGTCACGTGTCACAACATGGCTATAGATTAGTTTGCAAATAGAACATATGGCATTTTTCACATGTGCAAGTGTGTTGTTTGTGCTTGGATATCTTGAGGTCTTCTAAATTTGGAGTTGAATCTTTTTTGCAAATAGATTCCTTTGACAAAAGACTTGGGAAGATTGAAAGAAGAAAGTTTGATGACATTGCTTTGTTGTTTCTTCAATTTCCTCTTCTTCTCCTCGCCTTTTCTATTATTGGATGGATAGTCATACGGTCCATGCCTAAAAACATTTTTTTCTCCCATGCAGTCATGCCATGCATATCCAGGCTTGAGAGAAAATATGTGCAGAAATATTATGTGTACCCCTTGAAACCACAAGAAATCTGTGCAAAGACAGTATCAATTACACCCTAAGAACAATGTAACCCTTGTCCCATTGCAGCAACACAACTTGTGGCACCAATATTTTCGGGATGACTTCCTCTCAGCAACACATCTATATAACATGTCGATCAAATAACCTGAAATTGATATTCATCCATCTTGCGATTCTAGTGGAATTTCCAAGTTTATGAAGAGGGCAGCGATAGACAAAATGTACCGTGTCTTCCTAAAATTATCAGATGAATCTCTACAAACATTTTCTCCATGACCAGCCCTTGCGCCTCTACCTACTACTGACACCGCCAAGGTAGGTTTGAAATTTTTATGCAATATCCGCAACTGGGAAAGATTTAAGGTTGTATTGACACTTAATGTTGGCCTTACAAGAATTATAATTTAGTGAAACATTATTAACAGTCTTTGGAAAAATTGATTGATCAAATGTGTATATGCTTTTGATGAAATGTTTAATTATTATGTGGATGGTGGGTTTCTCAGGAGAGGACAGAGTTGGAGCTTTTGATGAAAACTGGTAAAAAAATATTTCCTATACATTTTGATGAGCTAGATTCTAATTTGCGTTGTGTCTATGGGTTTTCTTTGACTTGTAATTTGATGAAGATTGGGGATATTGAGATTTTCTTGTGAAATGCTCTGCAGATTTTAGCATACTTTATAGGATTTCACAATAATATGAAAGTAGCGTTAGTAGATGGCTTTATAGATTGGAGCACTGCTGAAGTTATAATGATTTTTTATTGATATGATTATAATCTTGGGTCCTTGCTAATGCATGGATTTTTCATATCACCATGGCATGGATCCGACAAGTGAGTTCGAAAACACACATTGGTGCTCATGACATCAATAAATGATGCATTTCATTTGAGCACCCAAATTCATTGAGGAAATTATGATCTCTGATGGTGCCCCAAAAAATAGTAAGAGCTCTGCTGCATATGGTATTACTCTGGCTGCTTAGAATTTACTTTATCAACTATAGAACCAACTGAATTACCACAAATTTTACACAATCCATTCTACAGACTACAAATAGAAAAATTGTAAAGAAAAGTGCAAGGAATTCGATAAGGCTTTCAAATTACCGGCATGAATGAAGGGGTTAACTAGATGATCTAGAGTCAATTCCAACACATATAATTAGGCAGTCTTTGGGCCGAAACATCTAGACATTGCTCGCAAAAGAAATTTTGCAAGGAAATTTTGAGAATTGCCTAAGCTAATGTTTTAATTTTTTTATGGTCCTAATGTTCATAAATTTGCCCTATCAAATTTGATTTTGATTTACGAAACATTTGATTTAATGGCTAAGATATTTGGATTGAAGAGAGATGTGAGTAGTTTTTGTTAAAATTATATCACATGATGCCTCCAACAGATGTCGAATGCAGTGCTATCTGTATCATATTGCCTCCAACAAATATCGTCGACTGCAATGTTATTTCTATCATATTTTTATTAGAAATTGCTTTGTTGAAAAGACATTTAATGCAATGCTATTTGTATTCGATTTTTATTAAAAATTGATCCGTTAAAAAGACATTTAGGAACCTTTAGAATATTTTATTGATTGCACAGAGTTAACCTTTTCAAGTACCAATAAATGTGTAAGTTTAAATGTACTCAACTTAATGCCATCAACTTTACAGGTAAGACGCCAATAAACTTGTCTATATTGTACGTTTTTAATTGCAAAGGATATTCATCAGAAAACCATGATCTGGAAATTATTATGAGATAGTTGTTTACCAGTGAGATAGTTGTTTACCGATGTGAGATAAATTTCAGTTACAAGTAACCTCATAGGGAAAGCCTTTCGGCTAATTATAACAAATAACAAAACAAGAGACATGTATCAAATTCTTGTCGGAAAAGAAAGAAAATAGAGATTTATAGATAGAAATGGACGATACGAAGAGAGAGCTAAAAGAGAGAATGATATGTTGTTACAAGGACAAGTAAATGTAGAATGATAGGGAGAGTTGAAGGAAATTTTAGAAATATTAATAATTATATATTATTTTATGAAATATATAAATAACAATAGAAATTATATTATATGAATGAACTACTCATTTCTATCAATTCAATAAATATTTAATTTTAAAAAATAAATTGTTAATTACTTAATTCAAACTACCAAAATATCTAGTAAGTTTGACGGGTAGTATTAGTTTTACAATTTGTAAAATGGTATTAAAAAAATAAGAACAAGATTGTAAAATAGTAGCTAGTAAAACATAGTGTAAACTTAAAGAAATAGCATTTTACAATTGGCAAAAATAAACATCAATGTAAAACTAATAAATATATTTAAAATAAGAAATATAAAACATTTAATCCTATATTTGAACTTCATAATAAAAATAGATTATGATAATTAATATTGATTAAACATTCATTTTTGAGGTGGAAAATTGAAAAAAAATTAATCAACTTGTCACAAATGTGAAAAAGATAAAATTGGAATTAATGCATGATAGAGTTGCTAGTAAAAAATTGTATTTTTGTTGAAGAAATTTGAATTTTCTCCCTACCAAAAATAGTATGGTCCAATAGAATGAATGAAAAATGTGATTTATAAAATAATGAAAAATTAGAAAAAGATATAAACATTTGAAGCTTCTTTTAATCTTTTAAATTCTATAAATTGATTGGTCAATTCAATTGAATGAAAGCAATAGTATCCTCCCTTTGGCAGGAACTAATAATATCCTCCAATTTTAATGCATCAAGATACAAAGTAATTAGACTACAATAAATGTAAGTTTATCATTAAAAAGGTAACAAGAATTTTTTTAAGATTAAATTTAAAAAATCATAGTGGTGTGTATCTTATATTTTAAAGTTAAGGTTGTCATATGTTATTTATAAACACAAAAATTACATATGAAGTTTTTATTACTACATTTAATTTTCATCTATAATGTAGATAGCTTTATGAAAAAATTAGAGAGTATCTATTATCCCTCGTTTACATAACAACTTAGCCTCCAATTAGAGCAATGACCCTTGTGCAAGGAATTGATTAATAATAGGGAATCACTATCTGTAATAAATTTCTTAAAATTTATTTGTGTTGGTGTCACTATTCTCTTAGACTACTCTATCTTTAACAGTATGATTATATCTAATTCCTAGTAAAAGATAGTCACCACACATGTAAACTATCCATTTTCGTACATTAACCCAAGTCTTACTGTAGTATTTGCTTCACTAACGAATCAGATGAAAAGTGGGAAAAAAAAATTTAAGGGCCTTCGAGCAAAACCTTGGTTTCCATTGAAGCCTCCACATGGCTTCACTCGAAGCCATGTGGACATGACTTCGAGGAAAGTCGTAGGCTTCACTCGAAGCACGAGCAGCCCATGGGCCTACTAGGGCTTAGAACGAAGCCTAAGGCTTCTCTCAAAACCTATATGGCTTCGTTCAAAGCCCATAACGCTTCGCTTGAAACCATTTTAAACCCTAACAATTGCCCAAAAATAGTTTTTTAAAAGTCATTTTACCATTTTACCTTTTATTATCACATTTACAGTTTGCAATAGGGCTTGGAGCGAACTTTGTGACGTCTTTAATTGCATCATCATTGTGTGTTACCATTTTCAACCTCCCTCAAGCATTCAACGTACCATGTATGTTCATTTTTGTATTTGAATGATTATTTAGTTATTTTTAATGAATAGTTGAATTTTTAATGAATTATTAGTAGTTTTTTATGAATATTTAGTTATTTTTATGAATATTTAGTTGTTTATGGTTTTTTTATTTTTAGTATACAATAATTAATATTATGTTTATATGTTGTAGTTTAGTTTAAATGTTAGAAGTTGTCAAAATTGTAGTCAACTAAAGAAATAATATGTTTAGTTTATATAAAATGCTAGGTAGATAAACAATAAAAACAAAAAAATATGATTAGATGTAGAAAACAAAAAATGATTTAAAACTCTAGATGAATAAAAAAATAAAAAAATTGCCTTGAATATCTAGAAAAACTCTCTCTTCTCACTTTCTCTCTCTCCTTACTTTCTCTCTCTTCTCACTTTCTCTCTCCTCACTCTCTCATCTCACTTTCTCTCTCCTCACACTCTCTCCCTCTTCTTACTTTCTCTCTCATCACTTTCTCTCTCTTCTCACTTTCTCTCTCCTCACACTTTCTCTCCTTGAACTCTCTCTCCTTTCACTTCTCTCTCCTTTCTCTCTCATCACTTGCTCTCTCCTCACACTTTCTCTCTCTCTCCTCGCACTCTCTCCCTCTTCTTACTTTCTCTCTCCTCTCACTTCTCTCTCCTTACTTTCTCTCCTAAAATGTTCTCTCTCTCCTCATACTCTCTCTATCTCTCTTCACTTTCTCTCTCCTCACACTTTCTCTCTCCTTGAACTCTCTCTCTTCTTTCTCTCTTCTCACTTTCTCTCTCCTCACTTTCTCATCTCACTTGCTCTCTCCTCACTCTCTCATCTCACTTTCTCTCTCCACACACTCTCCCTCTTCTTACTTTCTCTCTCATCACTTTCTCTCTCGTCTCACTTTCTTACTCCCCACACTTTCTCTCTCCTCACACTCTCTCCCTCTTCTTGCTTTCTCTCTTATCACTTTCTCTCTCTCTTCTCACTTTCTCTATCCTCTCACTTCTCTCTCCTTACTTTCTCTCTCATCACTTTCTCTCTTCTCACACTCTCTCTCTCTCCTCACACTTTCTCTCCTTGAGCTCTCTCTCTTCGCTTTCTCTCTTCTCACACTTTCTCTCTCCTTGAACTCTCTCTTCACTTTCTCTCTCCTCACACTTTCTCTCTCCTTGAATTCTCTCTCTTCTCACTTTCTCTCTCCTCTCTCTTCTCACTTTCTCTTTCCTCACACTCTCTACCTCTTCTTACTTTCCCTCTCTTCTCACTTTCTCTCCTCACACTTTTCTCTCCTTGAACTCTCTCTCCTCTCACTTCTCTCTCCTTACTTTCTCTCTCATCACTTTCTCTCTCCTCACACTCTCCTTCTTCTTACTTTCTCTCTCTTCTCACTTCCTCTCCCCTCACACTTTCTCTCTCCTTGAACTCTCTCTCTTCACTTTCTCTCTCCTTGAACTCTCTCTCCTCTCACTTCTCTCTCACCACTTTCTCTCTTGTCACACACTCCCTCTTCTTACTTTCTCTCTACTTATGCTCTCTCTCTCCTCACACTTTCTCTCTCTCCACTTATGCTCTCTCTCTCCTCATCACTTTCTCTCTACTTATGCTCTCTCTCACTTTCTCTCTCCTCTCCTCTCACTTCTCTCTCCTTACTTTCTCTCTCACCACTTTCTCTCTTGTCACACTCTCCCTCTTCTTACTTTCTCTCTCATCACTTTCTCTCTACATATGCTCTCTCTCTCCTCATCACTTTCTCTCTACTTATGCTCTCTCTCTCTCCTCGCACTTTCTCTCTCCTTGAACTCTCTCTCCTCTCACTTCTCTCTCCTTACTTTCACTTTCGCCACTTTCTCTCTTGTCACACTCCTCCTTACCTTCTCTCTCGTCACTTTCTCTCTACTTATGCTCTCTCTCTCCTCGCACTTTCGCTCTCCTCGAACTCTCTCTCCTCTCACTTCTCTCTCCTTACTTTCACTTTCGCCACTTTATCTCTTGTCACACTCCTCCTTACTTTCTCTCTCATCACTTTCTCTCTACTTATGCTCTCTCTCTCCTCACACTTTCTCTCTCTCCTCTTTTTACTTTCTCTCGCTTCTCACTTTATACATGACCTCTTAAGACCTTAGAAATAATTATAAGACTTAAGACCTTATACTTGACCTCTTAAGACCTTAGAAATACTTAAATAAGACTTAATAGGACCCCTTATGACCTTAGATTAATGATAGAACCTGTCACGACCCCTTGTGAGAATACATGTTCTTGTAATTATATGGCATCCCCTTATTGACCCCTTATGTTCTTGTAATATTAAGTTAACATTTAATTTGCACATTGTACCTGTAGATGGCATCCCATTGTCAACCTCAACCTCAAGATTAGGGAGAGGGAGAGGGTTAGGGACAAGAACATGATCTAGGGACAAGAACATGATCTAGGATAGGGATAGGGATAGGGACAACCTGGATAGGGACAAGGACAGGCTCAGGCTATATACGTGGCCTCACTAGAGAGCACAGACATATGGAGATGGTCTTGTATTTTCTAGATGATTTTTTACAGGCATATTCATACATCACAGATACATAGGGGATGCCTTTACATAATGTCACAGAGATAATTTCACAAAGGCCTATATTTCGAGCATCCCATGACATGCCATTAGGTCATGCACACCAGAGTATGCAACACTTTGCACATGACATTGGCATTGAGCACTCCACACAGCACTCTGGCGCTTAGCAGTCTAGCGCTTAGCAGTCTAACACTCAACACTCACCTCAGCACTCAACATAGCAGTTTGTTGTAGCTCCACTTGAGGGGACCTTAGGAGTTGGTCAAGGTATTTCTATTTCTATTGATGGACTTGACATGCTTGATCAATAGTTACAAGATTTGCATTAGATTCATGTTCCCACTAAGATAGGATCATACATGGACATGATATTTCAGTCTACTAACTCTACACCACTTCCATCCCAGATTGTTAGTCATTTGCACTCCTTACTATTTCAGAGGATTGAGACTATTGGAGATGGAGTTTCTATTGATGACACCTTAGTACATGTCATTGATGACCCTCTTGCTCCTCAAACCTAGGTACACCTCTTTTAAGTTTCATTTTACAATAACAAATTTCTATTCACAAGTATATAATTATGTACTCATATTTCCAAATGAATTATATTTTTGTAGGCACAAGTAGCAGAGCATGCTTCTTCTAGTGTGGGCTCTGATCATAGTGCGAGGAGACATGTTTTCGATGCAACACCCACTACTCGTGGGGTTACAAATATGATGGATGTGACACCCACTGTGTTCAGGTAATTTTTAAATAGAAATTTAAATTAATTTGAAATTTACTAGATACATGTGCACTTCTATCAATGCATTTAAATTTAAACATATGAGAATATTTGAAACTAGAACCCATGTATATATACAGACCTATGCATGTCTAACGTATTGTTATATTTTAATTCATAGGGCTCAGTTGATACTTCTCATGAGTCTCGATCAGAGGGTCACTCTTTTTGTATGTGTCTCGATGACTCTCTAGTTTAGGACACATGCACATGTTTACTTTATCATTGATATGATCGAGACATATGCATTCATGATTTAACATATATATACGTATTGATCTTTGCACATGTGGGTTTATGATTCAATTTTTGTTAAATACATGATCGGTTTGAAATTTATCCAATCATCATATATATTTCTAGTTTATGGTCTGGATGTGATATGTGTATTTCGTTCATGGTTAGATGTACATGATTGGTTCAATTTATGATTAGAAATATGATATATACATGTTTCTAGTTTATGGTCCATGTGATATACATGTATTTAGTTTATGGTTAGACATATGTACATGATTGATTCAATTTATGATTATCTAAATGTGATATACATGTTTCTAGTTTATGGTCCATGTGATATACATGTATTTAGTTTATGGTTCTGACATGTACATGAATGGTTAAATTTTTTATTAGACTAATTATATGTATATTTAGTTTATGGTTAGATGTAAATGATTGATGAAAATGTATATGTACACAAATAAACTCCTAAACTTCATATAAAATGAACATGTAAGTATTCAATATCAGTCCTAGCAAGTTACATGAAATGAACACATACATGTATACACTCGATATAAGTCCTGGCAAGTTATGTATGAAATGAGCACATGTACACATGTCGATACACATAATGTACATGAAATTTATTAAATTAAATATGAAATATGAAATATCTAAGCAAGTGAGCTAGAAATGTGAAGTATTAAATGTAGCAAGTCCTAGAAATATGAAATATCTAAGCAAGTGCTTCAAATATGAAATATGTCAAGTGGTTCCACATGCTCATGGAGAACATTTAATATTCTCTCTTAGTCCTCAATATCTAATCTCCACTTACGACATCCACTTTTATGTTTAATTGGATGTAGAGAAATGGACGTAGCAATAACATGGTGACTATATTGAAGCACTTTATTGTCAGGTTGGTGATCAACAAAGTGAATTCCATGTTTCACTAATTTGTGTTGCCTGAGATATGTTCCCTCCAAAACAACTGAACCTACAAACCATGCATTTAAAAGTTGATTTAATGTACATAAATGTAATAAATAAATTCATCATTTAAATATAAAAATACATAATTTAGTTAATTTAATGCGCATACCTGTAGGAAATAACATTCCATCACTTTCTTCAGGTTCAATTAACTTCATCCTTTCTACAGTGCAATGCAATAAATAGTAACTCACTCCTTCTACATTTCCAGGCTCAACAATAACTACAAAGACTTCGCCTATACACACAATTTAAATATAATACATATATATATATATATATATATATATATATTGTGAGCTCTAATATTTCTTTGTGACTTTAATATATATAAATTTATTATTTTTAAAATTTTACTTACCAATTTGAACTAGTCAAAATATATGGTTATAATCAGTAGAAATCAAAGGAATGTCATCAAAGTTTTCATCTTCATCTCTATCATCTATATCAGTAACAATAAGTGACACCAAAGTCCATAGACCTAGACATATCCACAATCTTGATTGATGCATTCATTGTAATTCTTAGCAATGCAATAACAACAAAAATATGAATAGTCTCTCATGTACAATGTCCAATTACGATGATTAGTACTCATAACAGAATGTAAGGATTGTGTTTTTTCTATCCTCTTGCAACCATGCATAGTTTTCCTATCCACGCCTCAAGACACATATTTAATATATACAAAAAAATTAAAGGCAAAAATATATATTCACATGTCATGTGTGTATAAGTTAAATTAGATTTAAGAGAAAATATATATACACATGCATGTACATTTACCTGATATCTCCCAAAAGACTCTACATGGTACTATTTGACTCACTCTTGATGATGTGCCAACCTCATTTGATTCAAAATGTGTCTTGTATCATTCAACAACATCATGTGCATTATATATACAAACTCCCTTATAATTCATTTGATACTTTCATAGAGCACGTTTGATACAAGCTCCAATACCATCATGTTCACCTTTTCCATGTCCACTTTCAAAGAAACTCAATACATGTGGTATGTGTCATGTCCCCTTTTCAAATATTTAAAAATAATAATCTTTGCTAACGCAGGCAGGTCCAAAAAAGGTGAAGTTTCGGCAAAAGGGGCTAATCTTTGGAAACCAATGGACTAATAAATAAAAATTATTATTAAAAAATGTTTTATTAACCCCTCTTGGATGTGAGTTAGGGTTATGCCCTCTTTTAAGGGATTTGGAGGCATTTTGGGCTCATTCCAGAACTTGATTTTCACTTATTGCTTTGTTGTTCTTTAGAGGCTGTCAAACCTGTGGAGAAGGAGACCCAAGGACGGGAGTTTGTAGGTTTCCAGGAAGGCTAAGGACTGGAGTTTGAAGCCATTCCATGTTCAAGCTCATGCAAAGTTTGCCCTTGTGCTGAACAGTGCAAATTTGTGGGTTTTCGGGTGTGTTTTTGTAAGAGTTTGGTGTTTTCGATTGAGTATTTCATATCAGTTTGGGTTGCTGCTGTATTTCAGACTTTAAGATGTTAAAATAGAGCTGAATATATGTATTGGGACATGGTTAAACTTCTGAGATAGATTATTAGTATTTTTGTGGTGTTTCCGAGCATTTTTGTGTTAATTTCGGGAGCCCGATGAGCATAGTTTTTGTCCTACATTTGTGAGCTGTCGTGTCCTACATTTTATGATTAAGATATTTGGGTTGAAGAGAGATGTGAGTAGTTTTTGTTAAAATTATATCACATGATGCCTCCAACAGATGTCAAATGCAATGCTATCTGTATCATATTGCCTCCAACAGATATCGTCGACTGCAATGTTATCTGTATCATATTTTTATTGGAAATTGCTTTGTTGAAAAGACATTTAATGCAATGCTATTTTTATTAGATTTTTATTAAAAATTGATCCGTTAAAAAGACATTTAGGAACCTTTAGAATATTTTATTGATTGCACAGAGTTAACCTTTTCATGTACCAATAAATGTGTAAGTTTAAATGTACTCAAGTTAATGCCATCAACTTTACAGGTAAGACGCCAATAAACTTGTCTATATTGCATGTTTTTAATTGCAAAGGATATTCATCAGAAAACCATGATCTGGAAATTATTATGAGATAGTTGTTTACCAGTGAGATAGTTGTTTACCGATGTGAGACAAATTTCGGTTACAAGTAACCTCATAGGGAAAGCCTTTCGGCTAATTATAACAAATAACAAAACAAGAGACATGTATCAAATTCTTGTCGGAAAAGAAAGAAAATAGAGATTTATAGATAGAAATGGAGGATACGAAGAGAGAGCTAAAAGAGAGAATGATGTGTTGTTACAAGGACAAGTAAATGTAGAATGATAGGAAGAGTTGAAGGAAATTTTAGAAATATTAATAATTATATATATTATTTTATGAAATATATAAATAACAATAGAAATTATATTATATGAATGAACTACTCATTTCTATCAATTCAATAAATATTTAATTTTAAAAAATAAATTGTTAATTACTTAATTCAAACTACCAAAATATCTAGTAAGTTTGACGGGTAGTATTAGTTTTACAATTTGTAAAATGGTATTAAAAAAATAAGAACAAGATTGTCAAATAGTAGCTAGTAAAACATAGTGTAAACTTAAAGAAATAGCATTTTACAATTGGCAAAAATAAACATCAATGTAAAACTAATAAATATATTTAAAATAAGAAATATAAAACATTTAATCCTATATTTGAACTTCATAATAAAAATAGATTATGATAATTAATATTGATTAAACATTCATTTTTGAGGTGGAAAAAATAAAATAAAATTAATCAACTTGTCACAAATGTGAAAAAGATAAAATTGGAATTAATGCATGATAGAGTTGTTAGTAAAAAATTGTATTTTTGTTGAAGAAAATTGAATTTTCTCCCTACCAAAAATAGTATGGTCCAATAGAATGAATGAAAAATGTGATTTATAAAATAATGAAAAATTAGAAAAAGATATAAACATTTGAAGCTTCTTTTAATCTTTTAAATTCTATAAATTGATTGGTCAATTGAATTGAATGAAAGCAATAGTATCCTCCCTTTGGCAGGAACTAATAATATCCTCCAATTTTAATGCATCAAGATACAAAGTAATTAGACTACAATAAATGTAAGTTTATCATTAAAAAGGTAACAAGAATTTTTTTAAGATTAAATTTAAAAAATCATAGTGGTGTGTATCTTATATTTTAAAGTTAAGGTTGTCATATGTTATTTATAAACACAAAAATTACATATGAAGTTTTTATTACTACATTTAATTTTCATCTATAATGTAGATAGCTTTATGAAAAAATTAGAGAGTATCTATGATCCCTCGTTTACATAACAACTTAGCCTCCAATTAGAGCAATGACCCTTGTGCAAGGAATTGATTAATAATAGGGAATCACTATCCATAATAAATTTCTTAAAATTTATCTGTGTTGGTGTCACTATTCTCTTAGACTACTTTATCTTTAATAGTATGATTATATCTAATTCCTAGTAAAAGATAGTCACCACACATGTAAACTATCCATTTTCGTACATTAACCCAAGTCTTACTGTAGTATTTGCTTCACTAATGAATCAAATGAAAAGTGGGAAAGAAAAATTTAAGGGCCTTCGAGTGAAACCTTGGTTTCCATTGAAGCCTCCACATGGCTTCACTCGAAGCCATGTGGACATGACTTCGAGGAAAGTCATAGGCTTCACTCGAAGCGCGAGCAACCCATGGGCCTACTAGGGCTTAGAACGAAGCCTAAGGCTTCTCTCAAAACCTATATGGCTTCGTTCGAAGCCCATAATGCTTCACTTGAAGCCATTTTAAACCCTAACAATTGCCCGAAAATAGTTTTTTAAAAGTCATTTTAACATTTTACCTTTTATTATCACATTGACAGTTTGCAATAGGGCTTGGAGCGAACTTTGTGACGTCTTTAATTGCATCATCATTGTGTGTTACCATTTTCAACCTCCCTCAAGCATTCAACATACCATGTATGTTCATTTTTGTATTTTAATGATTATTTAGTTATTTTTAATGAATAGTTGAATTTTTAATGAATTATTAGTAGTTTTTTATGAATATTTAGTTTTTTATGGGTTTTTTTAATTTTTAGTATACAATAATTAATATTATGTGTATATGTTGTAGTTTAGTTTAAATGTTAGAAGTTGTTAAAATTGTAGTCAACTAAAGAAATAATATATTTAGTTTATATAAAATGCTAGGTAGATAAACAATAAAAACAAAAAAATATGATTAGATGTAGAAAACCAAAAATATGATTAGATGTAGAAAACCAACAATAGGATTAGATGTAGAAAACAAAAAATGATTTAAAACTCTAGATGAATAAAATAAAAAAAAATTGCCTTGAATATCTAGAAAAACTCTCTCTTCTCACTTTCTCTCTCTCCTTGAACTCTCTCTCCTTACGCACTGTCTCCCTCTTCTTACTTTCTCTCTCATCACTTTCTCTCTCCTCTCACTTCTCTCTGCTTACTTTCTCTCCTAAAATTTTCTCTCTCTCCTTGAACTCTCTCTCTCTCTTCACTTTCTCTCTCCTTGAATTCTCTCTCTTCTTTCTCTCTTCTCACTTTCTCTCTCCTCACTTTCTCATCTCACTTGCTCTCTCCTCACTCTCTCATCTCACTTTCTCTCTCCACACACTCTCCCTCTTCTCACTTTCTCTCTGATCACTTTCTCTCTCATCTCACTTTCTTACTCCCCACACTTTCTCTCTCCTTACTTTCTCTCTCCTCACACTCTCTCCCTCTTCTTGCTTTCTCTCTTATCAATTTCTCTCTCTCTTCTCACTTTCTCTATCCTCTCACTTCTCTCTCCTTACTTTCTCTCTCATCACTTTCTCTCTTCTCACACACACTCTCTCTCTCCTCACACTTTCTCTCTCCTTGAATTCTCTCTCTTCTCACTTTCTCTCTCCTCTCTCTTCTTACTTTCTCTTTCGTCACACTCTCTCCCTCTTCTTACTTTCTCTCTCTTCTCACTTTCTCTCCTCACACTTTTCTCTCCTTGAACTCTCTCTCTCCTCTCACTTCTCTCTCCTTACTTTCTCTCTCCTCACACTCTCTCCTTCTTATTATAAGTTCTAAAGGAGTACAGGTTGATCAACAAAAAATTCAGGCAATTTTGGATTGGCCTCCACCCACTAATCTTACACAATTGAGATGTTTCTTTGAGTTGTGTAGCTACTATAGGAGATTTGCCAAGGGATTTTCTCAGCTTTCTGCCCCCTTGACTGATTTGACAAAGAAAGGAGCTTTTGTTTGGACAGAAGAGGCACAAAAAACATTTGATAAGCTTAAGAAGGTAATGAGTTCATGCCCTGTGCTTGCAATTCCAGATTTCTCTTTACCTTTTGCTGTTGAATGTGATACTTCTGGAGAAGGTATAGGGGTTGTCCTAACTCAAAGGGGACATCCAATAGCATTTTAGAGTAGAAAACTAAATCAATCAGAGAAAGGTTACTCCATCTATGATAAGGAAATGTTGGCAATCATGCATGTACTTCATAAGTTTAGACAATATTTGGTATGTGGGAGATTCATTGTAAAAACAGACCATAATAGCCTCAGGTTCTTCTTGAACCAAAGGGATTTGAATGATCGTCAACAAAAATGGGTAAGCAAATTGCAAGCTTATGATTTTGATATTGAATACATGAAAGGAAAGAATAATGTGGTTGCTGATGCTCTCTCAAGAAAGCCCACTCTGTGTTCCTTAACATCTATCTCTTCTGATTGGAAAGTCTCCATAATTTTAGAGTATGCTAAAGATTCCTTTGCCACCAAGATTTTGGATAAGTTAGTGGATGATAACAGGTACAAGGTTGTTGATGAATTGATTTATTACAAGAACAGGATCTTCTTAGTGCCAGGATAGAAAATTAAGGAGAGGATATTGAGGGACTTTCATGACACACCTTTGGCTGGTCACCAGGGATACTTCAAGACATATAGGCAAATTCGAGAGCGATTTTCATGGAAGGGTATGAAGGAGGATGCCCTTAAACACATTAAGGAATGTATGGTATGCCAACAAAGCAAGAGTGAGCAAAATTTTCCTACAGGGTTGTTGCAGCCACTTCCTATTCTTGAACAAAAATGGGAAAGTATTTTCATGGACTTCATCACCGGGTTGGCCAAGGTTCAAGGTAAGGATTGCATATATGTGGTGGTAGATAGACTAACTAAGTAGGCACATTTCTTTCCTATCACATCTGATTTCAAGGCATTATAAGTGGTCGAATTGTTCTTCAAAAAAAAATTTAGATTACATGCCTTGCCTAGAAACATTGTCAGTGACCGGGATAGTAGATTCCTCAGCTCTTTTTGGAAGGAGCTCTTTCATTTGACAGGAACTGAACTCACTCCTAGTACTAGCTGTCACCCTCAAACAGATGGAAAAACAGAGTTAGTTAATAAATGGATAGAGGGCTATTTGAGGAACTATGTTTCAAATCAACAACATGCTTGGGTGAAATGGTTGCACCTAGGGGAGTATTGTTACAATACATCTCATCACATGTCTATTGGTATGCCTCCTTTTCATGCTCTTTATGGTTATGATGCCCTTTCCTTTGTTGATTTAATACTTTCAGATAGCAGAGTACTTGCAGCAAGTGATTTCATCAAGCAAAGCCAAGACATAATAAGGTCCCTCAAGGATAATCTACAACATGCACAGAACCAACAAAAGTTGCATGCTGATAGGAAAAGGACTAAAAGATCTTTTGAGTTGGGAGATTTGGTATTTGTCAGGTTGTAGCCATATAAGAAAAGCACCTTGAAGAGGAGTGGGGCAGAGAAACTCAAGCCAAGGTTCTATGGGCCTTATAAGATCACCAAGAAGGTAGGAGAGGTAGCTTATAAATTGGAGCTCCCACCAAATAGCAAAATACATAATTTTTTCCATGTATATTGCCTAAAGAAGGTTCTAGGCCAGTAGACCATAGTATCTACAGAATTACCACCTCTTGATGATGAAGGGAAATTAGTTTTGATACCAGAAGAGATTTTGGATACAAGAGAGAAAAGATTGAGAAACATGAGCATCATAGAGCATTTGGTCAAATGGAAAGGATCACCACTGGAGGATGCAACTTGGGAAGGAGCACATATTCTTGAACATTCCAATCTTCATTGCTTGAGGACAAGCAATATTTGGGAGGGGAGGACTTGTCATGTCCCCTTTTCAAATATTTAAAAATAATAATCTTTGCTAACGCAGGCAGGCCCAAAAAAGGTGAAGTTTCAGAAAAAGGGGCTAATCTTTGGAAACCAATGGACTAATAAATAAAAATTATTATTAAAATATTTTTTATTAACCCCTCTTGGACGTGAGTTAGGGTTATGCCCTCTTTTAAGGGATTTGGAGGCATTTTGGGCTCATTCCAGAACTTGATTTTCGCTTATTGCTTTGTTGTTCTTCAGAGGCTACCAAACCTGTGGAGAAGGAGATCCAAAGACAAGGGTTTGTAGGTTTCTAGGAAGGCTAAGGATGGGAGTTTGAAGCCATTCCATGTGCAAGCTCATGCAGAGTTTTCCCTTGTGTTGAACAGTGCAAATTTGTGAGTTTTCAGGTATGTTTTTGTAAGAGTTTGGTGTTTTCGGTTGAGTATTTCATATCAGTTTGGGTTGCTTCTATATTTCAAACTTTAAGATGTTAAAATAGAGCTGAATATATGTATTGGGACATGGTTAGACTTATGAGATAGATTATTAGTGTTTTTGCAGTGTTTTCGGGCATTTTTGTGTTAATTTCAGGAGCCCGATGAGCATAGTTTTTGTCCTACGTTTGTGAGCTATTGTGTAAATGCTATATAGATCTGGAAATTTCATTTTGTAGGCTGTTATTCTGCTGAAATTTTTGTAAAAATTTTCATTTTCAAATTTATTAATAATATGTGAAGTTGTGAAGTTTTTGGCACTATTTCGGACATACCCGATTTGGGGTTTATTGAGAAATTGGTGAATCTTTGTAATATTGGTTGTTTGATTTTGAAAATCTGATTAGAGGCTTGAAATATCATAAAAAATTAGAAAAAGGGACATTTTAGTATGTTTTCATCATCGCAATGATATCAAAAAAATGCATAAAATGGTCGAGATGATTTGAATTGTGCAACACACCCATCTGACCAAACTTAATGTTTATCGATACTTACGCTTCTTTCTTTGATATATGCAAAAAAAATCTTGAAACAATGTTCTACATAATGAATATCATGTTCTTTATCATCACTTGTGTAGAAGTGATATTCTTTTTTGATGCCTCATGCTTCAGTTGTGCTTTGAAAACCATCCAAATCTAACTGAGTATGATGATAGCACACTTGTACCATAATAGTAACCTAATCTAAAAAATAGTAGTCTAATTGAATAGCCTTTTGATGAACAAATGAATATTTTTCTGCAAAGTCAACAACTGATAAAATGGCTCCAAGTGGTAAGTTATCTCTAAGTGTTTGCAATTGTTTTGCTTGCCACTTTGCAAAAAATGCATGATGAATATATGTTTGTATCAAATTTTTAAATCTATCCATAAATGCTCCAATAGTCATCCCCTCTTCAACATATTCTAATCTTTTCGATCCTTTCCCAAATTTTGTTTCATTTGTTACATACTTGTAACCCTTGCAAGTTATCATTTTTGTGACATCAATATCTTCATTATTCAAAAGAAAAAGAGCCAAATTAGAACACGTGTCACATGTTCCTCTAATGTAATTGATTTGACCAACATGATCATCTATTTTTTCACATAAAATAGATGAGATGAACTCACTTCATCTACTAGGAGGGGCATTTTTATAACCAATAGTCTTTTCTATAAATTTTTAATAAACTTGATAGTGGAGATCAAATTCAATAGGATAACGACAACAACAAGTTTCAAACATTTTGTTTCTCCTAACATAATATGGCTTCAATCTTTCAAATAATGTCTACCCAATCTTTATATTAGGATTTGAACTACAAAATGAGACATACATTTCATGTTGTGTTATGTCCAACCAATGTTTTGTATGATGTTCATAAAGGTTAGGTCTAACCCTATGTCTGAGAACATCTTTAGTATTTGATGAAGAATGAGTATTATCATTCCAAAATGTTATTACCAAAATTTTGATTCTATCATCAATCATATAACAACGAGGAGCTCTACACATAATTGCCCAATTTCGTTTTGAAGTGCTATCATCCAAAACCATTCTCCTCTTAATATATTTTGATATGTTTTTTCTAACTAAACCAATATGTGATGAAATTGAAGATATTTGTCTACTTTGGGGTATACTACTACCAATAATAGATTGCAACATAACTCTTCTTGTAGTGCTTTTATCTTTACTTCAAGTTTTCTTCCCTATAGAGCTCAAACCTTTCTTAACATTTTCAATAATATCACTTTGCATGTTAGAAAATTTTCTCTTATTTGATGTTGTGTTTACACCTAGCAATTTTAATGACTTTTCAAAGTTTTTTTGTAAAAGAACACAAGCAAGTACTTGAGTTTTTTCAAGTGTTTCCAAAACATCAAATTTACTTGCTATATAATTTACTATCTTATTCAAAGCTCTTTTTTTGGAAAGACTTCACAATTTAATATCACCAAGTAATTTCAATTTATCCACATCCATTGTAAGTAAATGATCTAAATTTCTATGACTGATATTTTTCTTTACACTTGTGGCTACTCTTATGCATTCATCCATACCAATTTGGGAAGTAGATCCTAACCCTTCTCCAAGTTCCATTGATTCATGTCCTAAATTATCATGTCCCAAATTTTTATGTCCTAGATTATCATGTCTTGAATTATCACAACTCAAATCTTCTTCAACATGTATTTGCATGTCTTGTGATTGTTTGTTAAGACTTGCATGCATATAAATGAATAAATTTAGAAAAATAATTATTAAATTGCAAATATACACGTCCATATGAATTTACACATGTACATACCTTCTCTTTTTTTGAGATAATTTGCTAAATTTTTCTCATAATTTCTCTGTTTTGCATCAGTTGATCTATTTCTTGCAAATTTACTTTGTCTTCCTTGTTGTTGTCACATCATTGATTTTCAAAAAATTATCAAAAAAATTTGAATTGTCAATTTGGTCTTCAATAACCTATCAAAATATTTCAAATTGTCTTCAATCTTCTTCCTTTTTCTTCAAAAACAATGAATTCCTTATAAGATTTTTGTGCATTGATTAAAAAATGAACGCAAAATTGTTTTTTATATCAAATAAATTTATTTTAAAAAAATCATTTTGGGCCATGAGTGAAGCCCCCTAGCACCCAAAACAACAGCCTAGGAGCTTTGCTCAAAGCCCTTTGACACCCAAAATGATAACCTAGAGGCTTCAAACGAAGCCCCTTGCCACCCAAAGATGCTAAGAGGCTTTGGTCGAAGCCCTTGGCACCCAAAGCGGTAGCTAAGGGGCTTCGTTAGAAGCCCCTTGGTTGCACAAGGGGCTTCAAACGAAGCCCTCTGGGCCTTCCCATGCGGCCACTCTTGACAATCGGGAAACAGCCTAGGGGGCTTTGAATGAAGCCCCTCCAAAAATGTGATAAACCACCTTAGAGGCTTCGTTTGAAGACTCTAAATATATTATAAATTATATAATATAAAATATATATTGGATATTATTCAATCAATATATATATATATATGTATGTATGTATGTATGTATGTATGTATGTATGTATGTATGTATGTATGTATGTATGTATGTATGTATGTATGTATAATTAAATAATTTTTTTACTTATATGTAAACATAAAATTGATATAAAATTTAAATCTATACCTATTACCTTTGGATTAGTTACATATTTTAATGCAAACCTATGAATATATTATTACTATAAGTGCATGTCCCATATGAATTCATTAGAGAGTAGATTTGTATGGAGAAACATGGGGCAGATATTACTATAAGTCTATAAAGGGAATATTTTAGCTAACATTATGAACGAAAAAAATAAACATAAACATAATTTTGCCTTAGTAAAACATAATATTTATCATAGTTAAGATATGTATACCTATGTAGTAGACTTATTGGATAAATGTGATTTTGATCAAGATCATGTTGCTAAACACGTTGGTTACTAACATTCTAGTGTTAAATCGTTTAGCAACTATTTATCTAAGAGAGAGAAGGCTATTATTCCAACCTAGCTTGTGATGAGTGGAAATTAATGTTAAGGTATTACCCTCAAATTAGACAATGACATTAGAGGGAATTGGAATTGTATATGCTACTTTAGTATGTTAAAAACACTAAATTAAAACAATCAAAAGCATTTGCATACTAATTTAACATAACTTTATGAGAGACAAAGTGAAGTCCTCAAATGTGAATATGAGCCATATAGGGGCTCTCTCAATGAGGATGATCACTTGATGTAGAGGTGTGTCTAATATCTAAGATGGCTTGATTATGTATGTATGCTCAAATGCTCAAATGGGCTTCAATGGAGAATTTTTTGATAGATTTTGGTGAATGGATTTGATGTAAAAATGGCTTCTCAAAATGGCATTATGGCTTTACGTTCTAGATTGTGTTAAAATGGCTTGGGAGAGGATTCCTTAAATAGGCAAAGGGCTAGGATGCAAGGATGGGAAAAAGCTTATGGAAGGTTTGGATTGAATGAGAGGAGAGCACATGGATTGTGCTTCCTTACAGCCAATCAGAGAGTGACACATGTCATAGGGTCATTGGTTAGAGCAAGAGGGGTTGAGGGGTCAACAAAGGAGGTTCAAAGCTCATAAAGACCCACATAATGGCTTGTAAGAGCAATGAATGGGCTTGTAAGAGTCATTTATGGCTTTGTGGGCTTCATAAATTTTTATGGTTGGGATATTTTGAGGGGATAGACTTTGGCTTGGCTTAGGAAAGTCTTAAGTTTGTTTAGGATTGTGCAAATGATTAAGGGTAGGATTAGAGATGGCTTAGGATTAGATTAGGGATGTTAGAGATGGGCAAGTGGATGACATTTAATGAGGGTGGGTGAAAGAGGAGATATTTGTTAACTTTGGCTTGGGTTAGCAAGTCTTAACCCATGTTTAGGGAATGTGACAAGGTTAGGAGGGTATTAGGATTAGGATTAAAGATAAGGATTGACATCTTCTAGAAGAGTCTAGGCTTTGGATGAGGATGAAGACTTTCTAGAAGAGTCTAGAACTTCTTAGGATGAGGATAAATAAGGTTTTTAGGAAATAAATAAAGTTTTATTTATTTCAAGGGTTTGGGTTGAGCAGATATTTATTAAAATATTTTTAATAAACATTAGGATTAATATTTAATCTTAATTAAATATTTTGAGTTGGGATTAGGGGTAGGAAATGATGGGATTAGCCTTTAATCAAAATTAAAGAAAGATTAGAAGATTTTGGAAGAGGTTAGTGGTCTTAAGAAAATTGGCCAAGTTTTGGGCAAAAAATAAATTAATTATTTTTTTTGAGATTTTTGGTCAATTTATTAATTAAATAATTAATAAATAAGGAAATAATGTTTAAATAAGATTTAAACATTTTTGGGAGGGATTCCTTAATTAGATATTTTTAATTAAGATAAAGGGATTTAATGGCATAAAAATAAATTAAATAATTAATTAATAAATGATGATGTCATCAGAGATTTTTCAGAAAATAAAAATACTTTATTTTCTAAAGGATTTTAGGTGTCTACATTTTTCCCCTCTTTGATGTGATGCCGCAAGTGGCATGGCATCAAAGATAAGAAAATAAGATGTCCAAGGCTAGAGGAGAAGAGGAGAGAATGGACTAGGAGATGCCCCCTCAAGAAGGTGGCAGAGAGAGAAAGCGAGGCTCGACAGCTTCTTGAAAAGTACAAGAATCTTGGCGGGTGGGAGGACGAAGAGTGGCTTAAGAGAACTCGCACTATGGGAGAATGATAAAGGAGAAAATCAGAGGCACAAGAGTAAATAAGCTTAAGACTTTCAGGATTGGGGGGAGGATGAAGGAGCAGAGCGCTATAAAAAGGAATCCAGGATAAGGGAAGGGATGATGGGATGAGATAAAACTGAGGCAACAAGATTTCAAAGAGTCAGATTGGCGGAAGATGGGTTTCAGAGATCCCTAGGACTAGGATTGTGGATATCGAAAGATGAGGCTTGGTGGATTGATTGGATTGGTGGATCCCTCAGACTAGGATTGTGGATCCCTAAAGCTAAAAGTAAAGATTGATTCAAAGAGATACTGATGCATAAACTTGGGGTAGGAGAGACAAATTTTGGAGATGGATGGGGGATAATGGAGATGAAGGGAATTCATTGAAGCTTTTTGAGCAGGGGGATACTTCAAAGAGAAGTACCACCATGTAGTTGAGCACTAGATTTTCTATAGGACTATTGGTTAATTGCCAAGGTTACCAAGAACATCAAGGCCTTTTCACCAACTGTTCAGAGGACTGACAAACTGACTCAAAAAAAACACGCAAGGATTGCCCCAGAATCACACATGAATCCCAAAAGAATTAGAGCAAAACCGACACTGGGTAACCCACAAATAGAAAAGAAAAACAAATAAAACACTTGATCAATACCTTATGCCCAGATTGCCCCATTCACAGTATACCATGATATGGAAGATCGTGGCAACCTTGAGGAGGGAACAAAAAGATTGTTTGGAAAAGATACTTCAAGACCCAAAAGGGAAGATTCCAAATCAAAAGAAAGCAAAAATCCAAAAGAGAACCATTTTCCAACGAGATGGGTGGGACGAGGTACTAACGGACCAAGATTAGACATGAGGAAAGCTATATCCTACAAGGATCTATCAGAGAGCACCTAAACTGATGGATCTGGATGAGTGATACATCTGGCAAGCTGAACTAAGAAGGATAACACTTTGGTGATAGGAGATCTAGTTAAAGGATGCATTAGAATAGCTAACCAAGGGTTGTGCGATGTGTGCAAGATGCTGATCAAGGAGGAACTGACATGGAAGCTGGATAGATACAATGGTACTAAGCTAAAGAGGATGTACAAGCTGATAGACCAAGATATGTTACAAATGTACAAGGTTGTTCATGTTTTGTTTTTGTGAGATGGAAATGTTTGTGAAGGGTGGAATGTCTGTAATAGTTGATAGACGAATAGGTAGATGGTTTGTGAAAAGCTTAATTGAAAATGGGGTTCTTTGTGTGCATGTGATAGGATACAAACTAGGATACAAGCTTTGGTATATAATAGAAGCTGGAATATGGTACAAGCTTTGGACAAGATTTGGATATACAAGCTATGATACAAGGGATGATACAAGATTGACAAGTTGGGGTACAAGATTTACAAGCTGAGGTATAAGATTTACAAGCTGAGGTACAAGATTTACAAGCTGTATAGCAGGTATTTACAAGCTTCATTAGATTTTGGATATTTGGTTGGAACACCAAGGGAACAAGCAGGTGTTTTATGGGATGGTGGGTGAATGGATGAGGGATAGGATAGTGATAGATAATGGATTAGTCTTAGTACACAAGGTGCCTGAATTACCAGGTTTTCACCAAGGTACCTATCTAGGGTGCTTGAATTGCAAAGTTTTCACCATTGGACGCTTATTTCTCTTTACAATTTTTTTGTATTTTTCAAAAGCTGGGGATACCAAGGATCTTCAAGCATAGAAATTCTTGAGATGAATGATGTTAGTAGGATCATTCAAGAGTTCTCCTTCCAGTGTAGATAGCTCATAGGCTCCGGAGCCAAAGGAGGCAGTGACAACATAAAGACCAAGCCAAGTAGGTTCAAACTTGGCTTTCTTTTCTCAATCAACTTGGACTTTCATATTTTCTTTGAGGACCATGTCACCTAGCTGAAAGTGTCATGGAAGCACCTTCTTGTTGAAATTCCTTTTGAGACAAGTTTGATAGACTGTGAGATGATCATAGGCTTGTTGTTGCTTCTCATCTAAGAGAGCTAGCTGGGTGAGCTGAGCTACTCTGTATTCTTCATCTAATATTTGCCCTTGTAAAGATATGCGTAAGGAGGGAAGTTCAACCTCTATGGGTAGTACTGCTTCGGCACCATAGACTAAGGAGTATGGAGTTGTGCTTGTGGATGTATGGAAGGAAGTTCGATAGGCCCAGAGGGCTGGATTTATTTGTAGGTGCCAATCACGGCCGGAATCATTGACAACTTTCTTTAGGATTTTGAGGAGGGTTTTGTTAGTTGCCTCTATCTAGCCATTACCTTGTGGGAAATATGGGCTAGAAAAGCAATGATGGATGCGGAGGGAAGTGCATAATTCTTCCATGTTGAGATTTTTAAAGTTACCTTCGTGGTCGGTGAAGATGGTGGATGGGATGCTGAAGCGACAAACAATGTGGTACAAGATGAACTTGGAGACTTGAACTCCTATAGCTGAGACTAGGGGGACAGCTTCCACCCATTTAGTGAAATAGTCTGTAGTTGTTATTATCCATTTATGTATATCAGATGAGAGAGGTGTGATAGTTCCAACTAGATCAAGACCCCAACAAGTGAAAGGCCAAGGTGGTGCAATAGGTTGTAGATCCTGTGCTAGAGCGTGCATAAGATTTATGTGCTACTGACATGGGAGACACTTTCTGACAAAGTCATAGGAATCTTCTTCAATGGTAGGCCAATAGTAGCCTGCTCTAAGGATTTTTCGCATGAGGACAATACCACTCATGTGGGCACCGCAAAGTTTGAAGTGTACTTATTTTAACGCCATTAGGGCCTCATTTTCATCTAAACATCAAGAGAGAGTATCATGATAACCCCGACAATATAGGGTATTGGCTATGATAACATAGCGGGATAATTTTCAGATGAGGTTTTGGCGTTGGGTACGTGTGAGGTGAGGGGAGATGA
Source organism: Cupressus sempervirens (assembly GCA_028749045.1). NCBI lineage: Eukaryota > Viridiplantae > Streptophyta > Pinopsida > Cupressales > Cupressaceae > Cupressus > Cupressus sempervirens. The sequence goes on from CM053793.1 coordinate 149,438,494, forward strand.
TACCATCTTTAAGGTAAGCGTGAATCTCATGATACCAAGGGGATTGGGGACCAACCAAGATACAAACACGGTTTGAGTCATCATTCGCATAGGCAGGTGTGAGGAGCTACTCGACTAAAAACTCATACTGCGTAATTGCTTGCGGAATTTCCAAGAGTGAGCCAATAGTAGCCATAGCGTCTGCTACTTTGTTCTACATTCGAGGCACTTGTGTAAACTGAAGCTTTGTAAAATGCTAGGTTAGCTGATTAACTAGCTCTTTGTAGGCTAATAGCTTTTCATCTTTAGTTTGATATTCATTTAGGGCTTGCTTGATGATGAGCTGAGAATCGCCAAAGATTTGTAACTTAGTGATGTTCCATTCTGCAACTATCTTTAATCCTGCTATGAGAGCCTCATATTCAACTATATTGTTGGTGCTAGGGAATTGTAGCTTGAAGGCTTTTGGAATGTAATCTCCTTGAGGTGTGACCAACAATATTCCTGCCCTTGATCCATGAGATGTGTATGAGCCATCAAAATAAAGTTTCCATGGGGGCTGTTCTTCAATTAGACAGATATGCTCATCTGGAGATTATGTGATCAAAGGATATGTATCTACTAGAGGCGCATCAGCTAGGTGATCTACTATAACTTGCCCTTTGATTACCTTTCTGTCCACATATCGGATGTCAAATTTGCTAAGGAGCATAACCCATTTGGCCAAACGGCCTGTAAGTGTTGTTCTGGAGAGCATATACTTGAGAGGGTCGATCTTGGAGACTAGTTGGATGGTATGACTTAGCATGTAGTGGTGAAGCTTTTGAGTTGAGAAAATAACAACCAAACAAGTTTTTTCCATAGGAGTATAATTGAGTTCATAACCAACTAGGGTTCTATTGATGTAGTAGATGGCTCTTTCTCTACCGTAGTCATCGAGCTATGTTAGAAGTGCCCCTAGAGCAGTAGGCATTGCTGATATGTACAAGATCAAGGGATGACCAAGAACTGGTGGAACCAAGATAGGGGGATTGATGAGATGTTGGTTGAGATGATCAAAGCTATGTTGACATAAAGGATCCCACTTGAAATTTTCATCCTTCTTCAATAAATGTGCAAATAGCGTACACTTATCTGCAAGCTGGGAGATGAAGCGTCGAACGGATTGAAGTTTTCCTTGAAGAGTGTTAAGTTGTCATAGTGTTTGGGGAGGAGGCATGTCTAAGATTTCCTTGACCTTCTTGGGGTCGATCTCTATACCTCATTTAGAAATTATAAAGCCTAGAAGCTTGCCAGATGTGACCCCAAAGACACATTTTTTGGGATTCGGCATGAGATGATATTTGGCTAACCTATCAAAGACTTTCTCCAAGTCAGTAAGATGATCCATGAAGGTGTGAGATTTAACCAAGATATCATCCACATAATCCTCCAAAATGCTATGGATAAGATCATGGAAAATGGTTGTCATAGCTCTTTGATAGGTAGCCCCAGCATTCTTTAGGCCAAAAGGCATCATGTTGTAGCAAAAGGTTCCCTAAGGGATAGTGAATGCTTTCTTATGCTGATCCTCTTCTACAATCTTGATTTGATTATACTTAGAAAATCCATCCATGAGGGAAAAAATTTAATGTCCAGCTGTAAGGTCTACAATCATAGCTATGTTGGGTAAGGGAAAATCATCTTTTGGACAAGCTTTGTTAAGATCTCTGAAATCAGTGCAAATTTTGATGTCACCAGAAGGCATAGTGACGGGGACCATGTTGGAGATCCACTCTAAGTAGTCAATAGGTCGGATAACCTTAGCAACTAACATTCTTTCTAATTCAACTTTGACCAGTAATGCCACCTTGGGGTGCATTTTTCTAAGCTTTTGTCTGTCGGGCTTGATCTTTGGATCGACTGCAAGATGATGAACTACAAGCTTTGGATCAAGTCCTAGCATGTCCTAATATGACCATGCAAATAGGCCAATGTTCTCTCTTAAGACCTCAAAGAGGAGGTCATCTTGGTCTTGTGATAGGGATGCAACAATGTGAACAAGTCTGGGGATCTCTAAAGAACCGATGTTGACTTCTCTAGTATCCTCAATTAGAATAGAAGACACCTCTAGTCGATTATCTTGAGGAGGCAATGCTAAATCTTCATGTTCTACTTGTGCCTCTAGATTTTCTCACCAAGGGGCTCTCTTTGCTGCCTTAGCTAGTCCCAGAGTCACCTTAGTTCCAGTTTTGGGTGTATCAGAACTAGGTTGGGGATTTTCTCCAAAATACCCCTTGGGATCTAGCTTATAGATATAGGTAGAATTTGGCTTTATTTGTTTGTGAGGAGTTTCAGCTCCCATGAATCTCAGAAGCACTTCTTCTAATGTGAACTCATCAATGTGTATAACACTTGGTTGGTCCCAATCTATGAGGTGTGGATGGGCGAGTGGCAGGTTAATGAAATGGATGGATAGTTCTTGGAGAACAGAGTCTCCGAGGAAGATTTGGTCTGGGATATCGTCGTAGGCTCTCTTTTCAACTTCCTCAGGAATGTCTTCAATTTTGACAAGGTCACGGTGAATGTTTGAAAAAGCATAACCATTCTCATTGGTGCTCCCAGTTGTGGGTATGCCAAAGCCAAGAACTGACTTCATTTCCCACTTGTGTGTTTCGATGGGGCACTGCATGCCTCTTTCCTCTGGTCCTAGACCACCACCTTGATAGTTTCGTTTGTCAGTGACGAGCTTATGTTCTTGGGGATACTTCTGGCTGAAGTGATCAAGGTGTGCTTGATTTCTTGGAGGTGCATCCTTATGTAACCAATTGTTGATATCTGGAGTGAGCTCCTCATGAAGAGGGATTTTCAAGGATACAAAGGTTGTTGGGCCAAAATTTTTGTATCAAGGAGGTGGAGTCTCCTTAGCTTTGTGATATGTCAGTCATCCATGGGCTTGTGGATCAAGTGGGAGTGTCCCGACAGCAAATGCATCTGACAGACTATACTCTCCACAACCTTTGTTATTGATCTTCACGGTAGATAGGGTGGAGGCGAGGATGGTTTTTGGGTCATTACAAGTGTGGGATGAGCTGGCAATGGTTGTGCCTATATCAATTCCAGGGAAATGGTTTGCATATGAAGCTTCAACTGCATTGCAAAAAGCAAAGGGTTCTGGATCGGCATGGATGGTTACCTCAGTGCCTTGATGCAAAAATTTGACACATTGATGGTAAGTGGATGGAACAGCTTTCATGGCATGAATCCATGAGCGACCGAGGAGGATGTTAAATGGTAGGTTTAGATCAATAACATGGCAGAGTGTTTCTTGGATGACTGACCCAACCTTGATTGGCAGCAAAATAGTTACTTCTGTGGTTCTTTCCAAGTTATCATAAGCTTTGATGGTGATAACCTCACTGATGATATCTACCTCAGTATACCCTACTTGTTTTATGAATTTTAGGGTGCAAATATTCAAGGATGATCCATTATCTATCATTACTCTTTTTACAGAAAAATTGGATACCATGATGGCTATGCAAAGTGGAAGGGTGTGATCTGGCTTGACCACGAGTATGTCGGTGGGTTTGAATGATAGGGCACTTAAGGAGGATAGGTGTCCAACGAGATTACAAAAATTAGTAGCGTTGATATCTGAAGGGACACGAGATTCTATGAGAGCATTGTCAAGGATGTTTTTGTACATAGGACTAGTGTGGAGAAGGTCTAAAATGGAGATTTGGGTTGGCATGTTCCTGAGGTGTTCCAAGATATTGTATTGGCTTTTGGACAGAGCTGATGATACTGCTGGGGTTGATAGTGCTGATGGGACTAATGGGGCTACGATGTTCAATCGCGCTCTTCTAGTGGTGACTGTACACTCATTGTTTGGGCCTTGGATATTGATAACATTGACAGAAGGCTCTTTTTCAGATATACAACCGATGAGGCTACCATAGTCTATGTGGGATGAAGTGTGGTCATTGTTCTTCCCATGCTGTTGGTTTGGCTGGCGGTTGTTGGTATTTTTGTTGTTGGTTTGGATAGGTGCTTTTCCAGGATTTTGGTTGTTGTGAGGAGGAAAAGCATTTTGACAGATTTGTAAGCTTGCATTGGGAGAGGTTTCGGCACCAACAGTGATTTCTTTCCGATCAATGAGATCCTACACATAATCTTTCAGTTTCATGCATCTGAGGGTGGTGTGACCTTTTACCGTATGAAATTTGCAGTACTCATTATCTTTGTACCATGCAACTTTGGATTGGCCTGGGTCAATTTTCTAGGTAGGAGGAAATTTGATGAGGTTGTCCTTAGTCAATTTCTCAAAAATGACATCTAATGGCTCACCAAGGGGTGTATAGTTTCTAGGTGCAGGTTGGAACTTAGGCTTTGGTCCTGCAGCTACATTGATGGCATTAGCTTGATTGCTAGACCCTTGAAAGTTGGGTCTTGGATTGTGGCTTTGATAGCTGTAATGATTCTGCTATTGGTAGTTGATAGCTTGTTGATTGTTTGATTGATACAGTGAGTTGGACTGATTTTGGGAAGGAACACCAATATTCACATGTCTCGTATTAGTAACCCCATCTATTGCAATGTGCTTGTTTTTGTTCCAATACCTTGACTTCTCATTTGAATGTGTTTGATTTTGGTCGGCTTCCTTGTAGATCTTGACCACACCATCTTTAATGAGTCCTTGCTCAAGGATCATTCCTTTCTCTTTGATATCTTTGTAGGTCTGCAAACAGTTCATGGTCATGTGGTGAGCCAAGCTAGGATGGGCATTATCAATAAACATTTTCACCAAATGGCACTTTGGCAAGGTGCAAGATATGCGGGTGGTAAGAGTTTGCCATCTTTCTAGATATTTGGGAAGGCTTTCTCCACCTTTTTGCTTAGTGTGGACAAGATCAACTACTGATAGTTCTATTTCGACAAGATGGACATATTGGGCTACAAATGCCTCAGACAATTCAGCAAAGTTTTTAATTGTGCCATATGGGATTCTATAAAACCATTCAAGAGCTGGTCCGGCCAAGCTTTTGGGAAAGAGACGCAAGAGGAAGACATCACCGTATGCCACTTCTTAGCAGTGCATATAAAATTCTTTTATATGTGTGACACGGTCTCCTTTTCCTCTGAATTTTTCAAGCTTGGGTATCTCAAAGTGTTTGGGAAATGGTGTCATGGTAATGGCTCTGTCAAATGGGTAAGGACACACATTCTCAAACTTGAAGGTTTTTGGATCATTTCCCTCCTAGATGTTCTTCAAAGCTGTCTTCATGGCTTCCCATTCTGAATTAATGGGTGATGGCTGGGGTGCCCCCAATGTAGGAGTGCCTTGACGTAGGTATGTGCTAGATGGGGCAATGGAATATGGATGGCTTTGAGGTATGGTCTGGTAGGGATTGTACATGGCTTGGGCAACTGAATGGTGGATGATGGGTTGCTGAGGTGGAGGTGGCACATATTGTTGCATGTGTTGTGAGGCTTGCTATTGATATTGGATTTGAGGTTGGGATTGAGGAACATAAGTTGGCTGTGGGATAAATGGATTGCTTTGTGGAGGTAAGGCATAAGATGGTTGTGAAGCTTGGAGAAAGGATCAGGGAGCTTGTGGAACTTGAATTTAGATTTGAGGAGTTTGACCAATATATGTGGGTTGTGCCCCCATTTGGGAAGGTATCTGCATGGTAAAAGAGGCCAAGTAATTGGTGGTTGATGGTGGTGGATTTCCTCCTAGAAGTGGCATATAAAAATAGTTAGTAATAGGAGGTAATGGATTAGTTGGTGGTGGAGGTGGTGGGAATTGAAAGCTTCGAAATAGAACTGATGGGGTTTGATAGCTTGGTGGTTGGATTTGAAAGCTTGGTAGAGTAGTGGCAGGAGCTTGGGTCACTTGAGAGCTTGGAAGAACATTGGTAGTAGCTTGTGAGGTTTGATAGCTTTATGGAGTGAGGGCAATAGCTTGTGGATTTGTGGCTAATGGCACTAAGCTCCAAGGACCTAGTGGAAATGATGGAATTGTGCTCTGAGCTGAGGTAAACAAACTAGGGGTGATGATAGGTTGATTGCTTGGCCCCATGGGTGGCATCTCGATTGTATATTGTTGAGGTTGGCCAAAGATGCTAGCACTGATTTGGGAGATGGGTGGATTTGGAAGGTTGGGTTGGAGAGCAGCAACAACAATAGTGAAGGGAGTGAATGATGAGGTGTTTTGGGAAAAGGGGGTTTGGGATGGAGTTGTATGGACGAATGGTGGTGGTGGCTGGATTGGCTTGTGGAAGGGAGATTTCAACTTGAGTGGAGACCGGTATGTTTGGGTCTGTTGGATCATAAGGATTGGCTTGAGGCTCTTCTTTTGGCACATATTGAGGATAATCTGAATCATAAGAGCCTATTGGGAGTGGTAGTTGTCCAAACAACAGGTGAGATGGATTTGATAAGGGAGGAGGTCTTCCAAAGTTGAAGGCTCCTATATTGTCCCTTCGAAAGTTAGCCATGATTGTTTCTTTGTTCTTGTCTATAATGGCGTTCACCAATATTGCATTTCCTGGTTGGTTCATGAAAGCTTCAATGTTAGTAGGTTATGGTATAGTGTTCTCTGGGCTGAAGGATGGTTGAGTGCTCAAGGGGAGCGATGCTATTTGATCCAAATGATAGGGTTTCATTGTTTCTTTCTTCTTCTTGGCTAAGCGAGTGATGGGTGGCATGAAAATGTTCCTAGGGATGAGATGCAACAATGCTGATGGATGCAAAGGGGGAAGGCTTTTCTATGCAAATGATTTCCTAGGTTGATGCAAAGCTATATGACAAACCTAAGGAGGATTGGGTTGGGGATTCTAACTTCAAAGATATGTTGCCAAAGCATGAAAGGTCTGCTTTCCTATGTGCAAGCTTGGTGGTGATTGTGTCAACTTTAAGGATAGACTGATGATCCTTTAGGAAAAACACAAGATTTACTACTTGTGGATCCCAACCTTTGGCTCAAGGTGATGAGGGACAACAAGTGACAAAGCTAGATTACCCTAGACAAAGCTCTATCAGAGGGATAACCTCGGTGAGGTTGGTGGATTTGCAAGATGGTAGGAAAGGAAAAGCTTTGGCAAGGTGACAACAATTTTGAAGGCTTGGATGTGAAAATTAGGCTTTTTGGGATGCTAGCTAGGTTTGAGGGGATTGGTTTGATTCTAAGGAAAAGACCTAGATGAGATGGATGAGCTAAAATGATTTAAAGGGATAACCTAGAATGGTTGGTTTTCCTACAAAGATGACTATAAAGTGAAACTTATGCAAGAAGATGTGGAAAAACAATGGGGCCTAATCATAGAAACCATGCCTAGTTGGTAAGACATAAGCAGGGTTAACTCCTAGATGCTTGCTAAATCTAATAGTGCGATCTAACCAAGCATCCTGACAGGTTTCGTCGGTCGCTTTGTCTTTTGCTTTGTGGAGTTTGGCAATTCGAGGGCTTGGTGTTACTTCCTTTCTCTTGGCTGAAATTTCTTGGTATGTCTGAAAGGGCTTGAATTTGGGTTTGTGAAACTTCTATTTGGGTTTGGGTTGTTCTAACATAAATTCCTGAATCTGTTTGGCTTTGAGAGATTGTGGTTGTTTTGCTTCAACTTGTTCAACTTTTGAAACAGGCAGTGACTACGCTAAGTGTGCCCTAAGCTAGGATTGACCAAGTTTGGCAAACATTCATTCAACAAGTAAAAGATCAAACAATAGATAGGAACAACCAGATAGAAGTTTTTGATTCTTAGAATGTGATACGTGCACCAAGGAGTGTGTATATTCTACAAATGTTTCAATCAATCACTTCAAACACATTAACATCCTAGATGGTTGTCTACAAGGCTGACAGTTGGTTTAGCTAGGGAGTCCTCGATATACCCAAGGTACGTGAGGCCCAAATCTATAGATGAAAGCAAAAAAATGTCACACAACCGAGAGGAGCAGTAACCCACTTCTCCTCTTTCACTTCTCAAGGGTATAAAGTTCCTTGAGGCTTAGCCCAAGTGACAGAATTTTGATCCCAAGAGAGGTGTCTTTGGATTCACCTCCTGATCTTTATACTTCACCGGAACGTTGGAGTTGAGGTCATCCCAAGGGGTGATGAAATCCCCAAGTAGGCCTCCTAAAAGCTACGATAAGATTTTGGATCCTAATCTTATGCACCCAAGATGGCCTCCAAAGATGACAAGGGGAGAGAAGACTTGGATGATCTTGGGCTAAAAGAAAGAGTTTTTTTCCAACTGATGCTTTAAGTTTTCTGATCTAGACCTTTTGAAAATACACATGATTTAAGATGTAAAGGTTCAATTCCAATTTGAAATGCATCAACAAAAGAGAAGTGATCGAAGAATGAATACACCAAGAAGATTTAGGGTCAACAAAAAGTAAACTCGCGCACCCAAAGGCCCTCCACGTCAATTATCAATTGATTTTCTTTAAGGCATTTAAGATTGAGTGTGAGTTTGTTTTAAGCCCAAAACAAAGATGTGTGTAAAGCTCGATTTCAAGCGCACGCCCAGAGGCCCTCCACGTCAAGATTTGTTCAATTTTTATGCCCAAATGAAGTGTTAGCGAGACTAATGTGCATTCAAGAAATTTTCTATCTTAGAAAAACCAATAAAAACTCAAGTGAGTGGAATTTGATTTTTGTGGAGCACTTAACACCTTCTTAGGTAGACCCATTCCCATTTATGGCACTGATATTGCAACCAATGGTTAGAATGATGGGTGATTAAAGAGGGTGAGTCCAACAACAAATTCTCTCAAAGTGTCTCTATTTTTTTTTATAACTCAGAAAGTTTCTAAAATGTAGATTCCTTTTATGCCCCAAAAGATGAAGTGTGAGATATTGTGATGATTAATTGACCTTTTGCATTCAAGATTGGATTTGTTATTTTAATCATGCATTCATAAAATAAAATAAAAACTTGATTTTAATCCATGGCACTCAAGAGTGATTTTAGCAACATGCATTCAAAGACAAGTGATTAAACATTCAAGTTTTTTTCTTTGAGCATTCAAGATTGAGATTTTGCGTGTTGTTTTAAGAACTTTGAAGTGCTTTGTTTTAACCTTAGATCATTCAAGATTGTTTTGGACTCAAAAGTGAAAATGACTATTTGGACTTTGGTTTTCATTCAAGATTTTGTGTTCTAGTTTGCATGTTTTAATCCCAAAAATGATATTCCTAAATTTTTTTGATGCATAAAAAACCTAAGAAACATTCAAGATTTTGCAACAAGACATTTGTTTGGAACAAATAATAAAGCTTTTTAGGACAATTTTGGCAACCATTTAGGACTCTTAGTTTTTATGAGATTTTTAAAAGAACTTTAAAATATTTGCAAATGAGGTTCATTTTATCCTTGATTGATGCTTTGAGTTTGATTTAGATTTTAGTGTGCACTTAGTGTTGATTTTGAACCATTTGAAATGGAAACTTGAAGTTCTTTTTAAATTCTCAAAAATGAAGTGTTGCTAACTTTGCATGAATGCATCTAAAACCTTGATGTTGCAAGGATGCAAATGATTGGATTGGTTTAGTTTCACTTGTTAAAAGATTTATTTTTTTTTTGCAAATTTTTAGTTTTTTAATGGATTTAAGTATGATTTGGGGGTTCATTTTAAGCACTTAAAAAAAAGTGTGTATGATTTTGCTTCCTTAAAAAAAAAGGCCAAGATCCCTCAAGAAGAAGAAGAATAAGTAGATGAAATAGAAGAAGAATATAGACAAGAAGAGGAGGAAGAATTCCAAGTGCTTCATCCACCTATAAGCTTGAAAAATCTGCAAACACTATGAGATAGACTATGGGTTTCTCTGTCTTCTTCATGCTCATGTGGAACTACAAAACCAATTTATACAATCCTACCAATCACAAAAACAAGCAAAGTTAGCCAAAATCAGCAAATGACATACAAAACTTGACTAAAAAAGCTAATGAAGATGACCCATGCGGGGTCCCACCGGGCATGCCAAAATGTATATGCTACTTTAGTATGTTAGAAATACTAAATTAAAACAATCAAAAGCATTTGCATACTAATTTAACATAACTTCATGAGAGACAAAGTGAAGTCCTCAAATGAGAATATGAGCCATGGATAGGCTCTCTCAATGAGGATGATCACTTGATGTAGAGGTGCGTCTAATAGCTAAGATGGCTTGATTATGTATGTATGCTCAAATGCTCAAATGGGCTTCAATGGAGGACTTTTTGATAGATTTTGGTGAATGGATTTGATGTAAAAATGGTTTCTCAAAATGGTATTATGGCTTTACTTTCTAGATTGTGTTAAAATGGCTTGAGAGAGGATTCCTTAAATAGGCAAAGGGCTTGAGGGATCAAGAGCTAGGATGCAAGGATGGGAAAAAGCTTATGGAAGGTTTAGATTGAATGAGAGGAGAGCACATGGATTGTGCTTCCTTACAGCCAATCAGAGAGTGACACATGTCACAGGGTCATTGGTTAGAGCAAAAGGGGTTGAGGGGTCAACAAAGGAGGCTCAAAGCTCATAAAGACCCTCATAATGGCGTGTAAGAGCAATGAATGGGCTTGTAAGAGTCATTTATGGCTTTGTGGGCTTCATAAAGTTTTATGGTTGGGATATTTTGAGGGGATAGACTTTGGCTTGGCTTAGGAAAGTCTTAAGCTTGTTTAGGATTGTGCAAATGATTAAGGGTAGGATTAGAGATGGCTTAGGATGGGGGACATTACAGGATGTTAGAGATGGGCAAGTGGATGGCATTTAATGAGGGTGGGTGAAGGAGGAGATATTTGTTAACTTTGGCTTGGGTTAGCAAGTCTTAACCCATGTTTAGGGAATGTGACAAGGTTAGGAGAGGATTAGGATTAGGATTAAAGATTAGGATTGACATCTTATAGAAGAGTCTAGGCTTTGGATGAGGATGAAGACTTTCTAGAAGAGTCTAGAACTTCCTAGGATGAGGATAAATAAGGTTTTTAGGAAATAAATAAAGTTTTATTTATGTCAAGGGTTTGGGTTGAGGATATATTTATTAAAATATTTTTAATAAACATGAGGATTAATATTTAATCTTAATTAAATATTTTGAGTTGGGATTAGGGGTAAGAAATGATGGGATTAGCCTTTAATCGAAATTAAAGAAGGATTAGAAGATTTTGGAAGAGGTTAGTGGTGTTAAGAAAATTGGCCAAGTTTTGGGTAAAAAATAAATAAATAATTATTTTTTGAGATTTTTGGTCAATTTATTAATTAAATAATTAATAAATAAGGAAATAATATTTAAATAAGATTTAAACATTTTTGGGAGGGATTCCTTAATTAAATATTTTTAATTAAGATAAAGGGATTTAGTGGCATAAAAATAAATAAATAAATTAAATAATTAATTAATTAATAAATGATGATGTCATCAGGAATTTTTCAGAAAATAAAAATACTTTATTTTCTAAATGATTTTAGGTGTCTACAAGAATTAGATCAATTCAATTAAGAGCCTAACACAATCCCTAGAAAAGAAAATCCTAACATACTTATTTGAACACTACAATTGGAAAACTTAAGCCAAATAGAAAACCCCAGTTACGGATGTTAGCATCAAGGGCACTTCACACTTTATGAATGTTACAAAAATCTTGAGACCATATGTACATTCACTTTGAGCACTCAACCCATAGACAACCCAGTTGCAACATATTCATGTCAATGTGTAATTAACCTAAATTTACCCTATCATTTTTTTGTTGGTTTGTCTCAGATTTTGGGCATGACAATTTCGATAGACTCAAAATAGGTAGTCAGAAGTCCAATAATGTTAGAGGGTAATTGAAAAAAAATATGTTTCACAAAATGTGCCCTCTCTATTAGAAATTGATGTGAAAAAATAAGGCCAAATGTAGTAGCGACTCTCTCTCTCTCTCTCTCTCTCTCTCTCTCTCTCACACACACACACACACACACACACACACACACACACACACACACACACACACACACACACACACACACACACACACACACACACACACACACACACACACCCCTCTCTATCTCCTCCTCGTAATTTATATAATATGATGCTAATATATATATATATATATATATATATATATATATATATATATATATATATATATATATATATATATATATATATATATATAATAATATATTGATACTAACATTATAAAATATTGTACTAGTATTAATATAATATAATACTAATATTATATTATTATTTTATAGTAATAAAATAAAAATAAAATAACCCATTTTAGAAATAATGATAATAATAATTTTTTAAACTCAAAACAAAAATTAAAACAAAATTTTGAAATTTTGAAAAGTGAAATTTATCAAGAAAAATCAAGTATCTGATATAGTATTCGATATCCAATAATATTAGATATCCAGTATTATAAAATATCCTAAAATTGGATATTTGATATAATATTAGATATGCTAAAATATTAGATATCCAATATTATTAGATTTTTACATGAGGTTTTGGCTTTGAAATGCCAAACATGAAAAATCAACTCAAAAAAATTGTTTAACATAATTCCTATAATCTCAAGACTTTAATCATGTAATTGAAAACCTTTTTTTCACCCTAAATTTGTTAGGATTAAACCACAGATAGAAAATAACAATTGCATGCAAATATAAACAATATCAAAAAATAATAGATCACACAGAAAAGAACACAAGACACCAAGATTCAACACGATTCACCTAAACCCTGGGCTACATCCACCAAACAACAAGTCTAATATTTTATCATCCAATCATTACAACCTGATTACAATCCGTAATCCCTTATAGCTCAATACCGCCGTAAGCCAATTTTTGCATCACCTTATTGAAACAACCCTAACCCTAAGCCCTTTTATACAAGTATTAAACCACTTTAAGGTTATAATTATGGAGTATGTATAGTACTTCCTTGATCAATCACTCCAATCTAACAAAATTGATCAAATGAAAAGGGTTTCTTAAATACATTATCAAATTTCCAACAATATAATGTCTAAATTTATTTTGAATTCAATAAGGAATTATTACTTATTTATTAAATGAGTTACCTCTAAAATCTTGGCTAGCACACTAATTGAAAAAAAATAAAAATCAAATGGTTTAACCTTTTTGAAATCTGAAACATGCGTCACAGTCTATGTTTCACCTATTATAGGTGACAAAAATACTATTTTGTAAAGTTTTGAATTTTCTAAGGCAGTTAGACATAGGGATTTTTTTTATTCTGAATAAGTTATAGTAGAGAATTCATAATTATAAATTTAGCTGAAAAAAATACACGAAAATATTCATCACATCTAGGTATGAGGTTACTACTTATATTTAGAAACTTATGAAAAAATATCATCATTTGATTGTGATTAAGGTAGTCAGAAAAACACATACACTACTAGAATCAACCTCATTTTTACAAAAATAGGTCAAATTTTCTTGAGATTGGTCGAAAGATCCACAATTACTCGCATCAGTGTTTTTCCCATCAAAATTTTGACAAGTTTGGACTCAAGTCAAAATTTCTACACACCTATTTGTTGAAAGTGGCTTGGACAAGTGGTTAGCATGTTCGTTGCAATAGTAGATAATTCTCAACATGTTCCAAATTGATTCATAATAGTAGATAATTCTCGGTATAAAAGAGGTAGAATGTTTGATGGTGGTAACAAAAAATTTCCTATCAACCTATAATAACAAATATGATTTGTTAATATAATAAATAGTAATGGTATACTAACATTGAAGATGACAAAAATGGCATACCTTAGCATATTGTACATGATAAAAGAACGCGTATTCATGAGATTTTAACGTAGAAAGCAAATGGATTGATGAAAAACTATGTTAGACCCAAGATATCACCAGCAACAAGTAATCTCTACAAACGTCTCATGTCTCCCTAACTACAATTGCTAAAATAGCTCTTAGACCAGCCTTTTAGTGACAATTCTAGAATGGGATATTGCTAAAATGCAGATCTATGATGAAGAATGCAAGATCTATGACTATAATGCAGATTATGTGTGTGATGCAACTCTTAGAAATGCTCTTGAAATGATCATTCCATGAGCTAAATATGCAATAAATGAAGTTAAATGATACAAAATGATGCTAAATCACATAAAATGATGCTAACAATGCTGTGAAATCACTATAATGACAATGCTAAAATAATGAGTCTAAATATGCCTATAGTGTAGATGCATAAAAACTTGGGTCACTTGTCTCTTAGATTTCCCTCCTATTTATAGGATTTTAGAAGGGGTTGGGGTAATAACCAGGATTTTCACTTTTGACTGGGGGTGAAAGAAAAACTCAAAATATCTCATAAAAGGCCAAAAACATCCAAAAATTGCCCAAAAATACCACAAAAAAATCCAAAAATGTCAAAAAAATTTAAAATTGCCCAAAAATACCAAAAAAATCTAGAAATCTATCCAAAATGTCAAAAATAATCAAAAAAATCATCTAAAAATTCATAGCTAGCCCAAAACATTCCAAATGGGGGCAATTTGTGTCAACAACACCCCAAAATTCCTCTCAATTTCTCAATTTGGTTGCACAACAAGACAATAGCTCGCAACACACCCTGCTAATATTATGAAGAAATGTGCTAATGTCTTGAAACATAATTATGGGCTTAGGAAAATCCAACACAACTCAGATAGCGAAAGAGATGCTGCAAAGCCGACCGTCACCTTCCTTCCATGTGGCCATTTTTAATGCAAATCAAGAAGGATTTTTAGTCTTATTTAAGTTGCAGTGGCCACGATTAGTCTAGCCTCCTTCAACAAATATGTCAATGCTACCTTGAAAGCCCAAATATCCGTCAGACTCTTTCACCCTCACTCAACCAGAGGTACAAAATAAGTAGGCATAAGCGTGTGAGCTTGGCCTTCCCCTCTAGCACCTTTTTCAAGGTCCAAGCATCCTTTTTGGACCCCTCCAGTGCCTTTTTAGGCCCAAAGCACCTTTTTTAGGCCCCTCTAGCAGCTTTGACAAGGCCTAAGCATCCTCTTTGGACCCCTCCAGTGCCTTTTTAGGCCTAAAGCACCTTTTTTAGGCCCCTCTAGTGCCTTTTTCAAGGCCCAAGTGTCCTCTTTGGACCCCTCCAGTGCCTTTTTAGGCCTAAAGTGCCTTTTTTAGGCCCCTCTAGTGCCTTTTTCAAGGCCCAAGTGTCCCCTTTGGACCCCTCCAGTGCCTTTTTAGGCCCAAAGCACCTTTTTTAGGCCCCTCTAGCGCCTTTTTCAAGGCCCAAGCATCCTCTTTGGACCCCTCTAGTGCCTTTTTAGGCCCAAAGCGCCTTTTTCAAGTCCCTCTAGCACCTTTTCAAGGCCCAAGCATCCTCTTTGGACCCCTCTACTGCCTTTTTAGGCCCAAAGCACCTTTTTTAGGCCCCTCTAGTGCCTTTTTCAAGGCCCAAGCATCCTTTTGGACCCCTCTAGTGCATTTTTAGGCCCCTCAAATACCTTTTTTGGCCCTAACACCTTTTTATAGGCCCTGTTACATCATTTTTTCGAGACCCTCGATGTGTTTTGGGCCCCCAACAAGCCTTTCTTGAGTTAAAAAAATCTTTTCAAGGCTCTATTTTGCATACTTGAGACCCTCATGTCTTCTTTTGGGCCCCAATGCCTTTTCATAGGCCTCAAAAATTCTCGTCTTGTCACACCCCTAGAGAAATGTCCTCTTATTGGCATTATTATTAACTATACTAGTTCTTCATATGCACACAGACATTCTTGCTAGCCTGCCACAGTTATCCTCACTCTATAGATGGTATTGTTCCTATTTTTTACGAGGGTTAAACTGTTCCAACATTTATTTAAAAAACACAAAAACATCCAAATATTTTCTGAATGAATCACAAAAACATTCATATATTTGAGAAAATTACAAAAAAAAATTAAATATTTGCAAAAATCGCAAAAACATTCAAATATATTTTGAAAATACCAAAAATATACATGACAATGCATTACAATCAACATCAGTTGCTGCATCAACAAACAACAACTTTTTATTCCACTATGACAGCATTAACTACGTTACATCCCAAAACTATCTCGTGGATCATTTATTCTGGCTCCTCGGAGGAGGTGGCATCACAATATGTCTGATTAACAATGTCTCTTCTGGCCTAGCTCCAGACAAAGAAGCTCTTGGTGTCAACCCTCGACATGTCCATACCACTTCCATAGGAATTGCAAACCTTTTGCCACGTAATTATGCATTTAACAAAGCTATAAATTCTTTATCTATAAACTATGTCTCTCGTTGGGTCCTCATGTGGGAATGCCTGATAATAACATCCCATCCAATAAGTGGCTTCCTAGTGTACCTTGGTTGTCCGGTGCATTTCCACGAACACATTCTCCACCAACTTGCTTACCCCCTATGCTGTGATCGCTTGTTGGGCCTCATCTCATTCCTATTGCATTTGATTAGTCATCATTTGCCAATGCTCCATATCTATTTTTGCCTCACCCAAATGCTATTGTAGTTGCCTCACCTTCCCCTCACTTAATGCTAACCGTTCCTACAACTTCAATGCCAAGGTGTTTTCCTTCGCAATTGCTTCCCTAAATGACTTAAAGTGCGACTGTAATAACACTAGCTCATTTTGTGCGCTCTCCAAATCTACTTGTGCCATCTTCATTGATTCTTGCAACCTCTGTGACTTTGATCATTTGGCTTGCATTCCTACATCGCTTCCATCTTCTCGTACATGTTCCACATGCAACTCCATCTCTAGTGATTGCACTCGTGCCCACTTTGCGTCTATCATTGCCTGCAGTCACTTTGCCTCTATTTCTGCTCCATCCTCTCGAGCCTTCTCCATTAATCCTAGAAAAAGTGTGACCTCCTATTCTATGTTTTTTTCTTGCACTCTCTCTATCACCAACAATTTTCGTAATCCTTCCACATCCCGTGATGCTTGGTCACTATCCCCCACCTCTAGCTGCAGCTCCCCTGCATTTATAATGCTCACTCCCCCTTCTGTTGAACCTTGTCCCACTGTCCCAAGACTAATCCACTGTCGTGTTCCACTCAATACTTCACCACCACTAACATCTCCCACATCCTTCATGGTCTCTCCCACAGACTTTTCAGGAGACTTTATTTCCCCCGCTTCCTCCACTGCTCCTAACATACTCTTTGTCTTTTCAGTTGGGCTCTCCTCCACCTACATCTTTGACCCATTATCTGCTACCTCCTATAGTGCTTGTTGCGCTGCAGTCCCAGATAACATCATTAAAGCTGATAGAGGCATGTCGTCCATCTCCATCCCCACCCCTTCAGGTTGTGTAGGCCTTTTTTCGGGTTGGCTTGTCTCACCTAGACCAGAAATCACCACTTGGAGTTCTGGTTGCTCCACCCCCTCCTTATAAGATCGCTTAATGTGTTTTACTCTTTGCCCTTGCCTCATCCACCTCCCTTGGTTAGCATCACTCTGTCATTGTGACTGATCTCGTGAGCTCGACATACTTTCACTTGCACGATTTCCACAACTTCTCACTATCCCCAATAAATGCGCTCTACTCTCTGCTTTACCTTGATTCATTATCACACTATCCACCTCCTTATAGCCATCATTCACCTCAGCCTCGTTCTGCACCAGTCTTCCTTGTATCCACTCTGTACACCCTGCCGCATTGGTACTTGGTACATTTGATCTTTAGCTCTGACATTTTGTCACCCAAATTTTTGCCAAAGCACACCTCCTGTCAGATCCTGCTGCTAGATCACTGCTGACACATCCCACACCTTTTCATCCACCTAATGCAACAAATTTACTCCCTGACAGACCTAAATGAAACAAAAAAAACAACATGATACTATTACACACAACTAGAAGCACGCCTGGTTCACACATAATGGTTTTCTATGCTATCATGCACTTTTAGTATCTCGATGATGTGTTTGACTAGAGGTATCGGGATAAAGTCATGATATTTTTTTGGTTTTCCACTGCTTACTTCCTGTGATCCTTTGGTTCCACACATTACTGGTGTCAACTTATAAGAGCCTCCTCTTGGATGGAATGCCATGTGTACCTCGACCAATTTTGTGTGCAACCTTAGGTGAGGTCTTTTATCTGACATGTGACTAGTTGGCATGCCTTTTTTAATTTTCTGTGGCTATAGCTTTTGTTTCTTCATGATTATCATGTTTTCTTATACATTGTTCCTCTTTGTTGGTACTTCTCAGCATGACAAAGTATTCATATCCCCATAGCTGAGCTAGTGGTGGTTGTACTCAATCACTTTTATCACATGCTCTATGATGACAATTAGTTTTCCTTTCTTTAAAAAAAGTGACAGTTAGTTGCATTCATCTAGTCTACATTTTTCATCTTGGGTTCGTTGCGAAACAAATGGTTGGTACACAATTAGGTTACAATTCACCAACATTACTCAACAATTTCATGACTGGTTATAAACAACATGTGCAACACCATCAACAAGCTTACGAGCACTAATGGACTTTGTTTCTTCACCTCATCCACGCTAGCATTACATGTCATAAATTCATCATCAGATTGCACCACAACATTTGCTACCTTGTGTGGCTTTTGAATCCCAAACAATCTCATTTAACTACCTTCCATTTTCATCTAATTCATTGCATCCCCTTTACTTATTTCCCCCCCTTTCATTTCACCATCTCATCTATTCATTTAGTGGCTTTCAAATCACTCAAATTGACACTCCAACTTAGAGCCTTTGAATCTCAAACAATTTCATCACATTTTCATATCATTTCATTTCATTTCATTTTCATTTCTTATCATTTTATTTCATTTCCATACCCATTTCATTTCATTTCCTTACACGTTATCAACAACTCATTTCGTTTCATTACATTTCATTATCCATTTCGTTGCATTACATTACATATCATCTCCTTTCACTTCATGTCATTACATTCATATTACCACATCACACTCTCATTACATCATCAGTAACATACCATCTCTTCTAAATTGTGATCCATCTACATTAATCATTCACATATATATACATATCCGAATCCACTGCCACCATAATCCTCAAATCAAGATCATCACATGCATACAAAACTCCATGATATAACAAGTGCACAAGTCCAAACATCAACAAGCTTAAATATCTCATAAATCAAAAAGATCGAATCATCAACATCAAAAGGCCATCAACATCAACATCAAAAGGTCCTCATCATCAACATAAAAGGATCCTCATCATTGCTGGTCTACATGATCAGTCCATAAAACGAACATAAAAGCTCCACAAATCAACCCCGTGTCACACTACGTACATCATCTGTCTATGTCTGATCTGAAGGTCCCTTGTTCACTAGGAGGCACTCATCCCATCTTGACCATTTGAAAATCGAAAAATGACATTATTTTTTCATCACAAGTGATGATCCTACATCAATCAAATCTCAACATCTAGTTATTCAACTAATGGTTCTATCTTGAACCAGTTGTATGTCCTACTCTGTATCTCGAGATGGACATGTCAATTTTCCCTACTTTGTATCCTGAGGGGGAGTACTTTTTCTATCTGTCAACATTACCTGATTGATCCTACACATCACTTTGTGACTACACATTCCCTATTAACTATTCTCATCAAACATTTTTCAGAAATAAAATTGGAACATCCCTATTTCGCACATCCATATTTCCAATTTCATTTCTGAGGGGGCAATATACTGGGGCATCAAAAATTTTTAAAATATCAAAAATGCCCTACCAAAACCAAATTTTAAACATCAAATCAAATTGGGGCATTAAAATTTTCTGAAACATCAAAACGATCTACCCCAACCCAAAATTTGCAAACATCAAAACCAAGATATCCAAACAAAACCATTGCAATTAAATCATCGAATCAACACTGCAATCCAACCATTAAATCAACGACAATCAAAACATCATCAATGATCAAATATCAAATCATCGATGATCAGACATCAAGCCATCAATAGATAGAGATCATGACAATGATGAAATGACAAAATATCATCGAACAAGCATCCAGTCATCAAAATTTGACCTAAAATCAGAAAATCAAGATAGTCTTTAAGCTAATATGCTTTGCATATTAGCTCAAAGAGAGGCATTTGTAGACACCCAAAATTTGGCAAAGACTTAAATCATGCAATATTGATCAATTAGGATCGAATTAAAGAGAAAATCAGAAGAAGCACAATCGACTTTTAAATCAAAAATTGCATCAGGTCATTAATCACCTTTTAAATCAACAAGACCTAAGCCAACTTTAAAAGAGGAAGAAAACAATTCAAATTCATAAAACAAAATGCAAAAAGGGAGGAAAAAAAAGACAAAGTGATGAAAATAAATCATTTAGTAAATCAATAAAATCACTTTATCCTCACAAATGAAAATCTCTCTTTTACCATTTAAAAGAATTAGAAAAATCCTCATATTATTCCCAAAACCAAGTCTGTTGGACTCTTCCTCCTGGCCTTTCATGAGATATTTTGAGTTTTTTTGGTATTTTTGAGCTATTTTTGAATTTCTTTGGTATTTTTGAGCCATTTATTATTTTTTTTGGTACTTTTGGATAATTTTTGGAATTTTAAAGCTATTTTTGAATTATTTTTTTTAACATTTTTGAGCTATTTTAATTTTTTTTTTGTATTTTTTATTTTTTTTGGTATTTTTGAGCTAATTTTTTATTTGCAAGGGTAAAATGGAGGATGTGAGCAAGATTTGGTGGAATATGGGGATGACCAGGATCATGTGAGGTACCCAAAGAGCCAATGAAGGAGTTTATGATGCTGAATGGGTTGACTAAGGGCTATGACAAGTATGGGGGATCATTGGGCAAGGTGGATGGTAGAGATGTGCATTGATTTTCCTGCAATTCATGTCTATGGTATCTCAATACATAATCAGACTCTCTGTGTTGCTGAATTTGTGGTGCTCCCCATTTGGGTTGCCATACTAGTTGTTTCCACTATTGCGCACATTCACTCTAGGAAAAGGGCTTTGATTTGCCATTTTTATTGTTATTATTATTGTCATAATGAGCTCTATTTCCCTTGCCTTACTATTGCTACCATACTGGTTATTTTCGCTGCTGAATCCTCTCTTGATGCCAAAAGATCTTAGAAATGTAACCCACAAATGTTTCTCAAGGGGGTATGTGTGAAATTAATTCTAGATCAAATACGAGCCTGATAGATTATGCTAGCTTCTCAACCCTAGATAAAAAAAAAAAATTCTACCAAATACCTCTCTATAATTCAACTGCAAATGCTACCCCTTTCTCTTATTCCCACCTTCTATTAATTGCAATGGGAAGCCACAAAGAACCAAAATGTGTCTCAGAGATAGTAAATCAACCATTCAACTGTAGCCCTTTTGCAGCATTGAAGGCCCTATGTTGGAAGCCTAAAAGTGTTATCTCTTGCCCCTTTTCAAACCAAAAGTGACGTTCTCACTTCTTCTTCACCAATTTTTAAATTTTTTTTTGGTATTTTTGATGTTTTGCAGAGCTTTTAGACATAAAACCACTTAAGATGGATGTTGTTGATAGGTTCTGCTAATTCAGTACCATCACAATCTGAGAGTTAGTAGGTACCGCTCCCAAAGAATTCTGTGATGAGGTAAGGACCAATCCAATTAGCCTCCCATTTCCCTTTCTTTTCTCTTGCTACTTGGTTCTTGGGGTTTTCTCGAAGCACTAGGTCACCAGTCTAAAAAAATGAGGTTTGACCTTTTTGTTATAATGCCTTGATAATCTGTTCTGATACACTTTGAGGTGGTCATGGGCCATACACTAATGTTTCTCTAACAACTCTAGCTATTCTAGACGTGCCACTCTATAATCCTCATCTGATAGGATGTCTTGAAGAGTAACTCTTAAGGATGCGGTCTCAACTTCTAAAGGGAGAATAGCCTCACAGCCATAAACCAGAGAGAAAGGTGTCATGCCCGTAGGCATCCTAACACTTTTCTGGTAGGCCCAAAGGGCAGGGTTTAACTGTAAGTGCCAATCCCTTCCAATATCATTGACTATTTTCTTGAGGATGTTGATGATAGTTTTGTTGGTAGCTTCCGCTTGGCCATTGCCTTGGGGATAATAAATAGATGAGGAATGGTGTATAATGTGAAAATTTTCACATAATTCATCAACTATTTGGTTTTTAAAATACAAGGCATTATCTATGTGAATTGCATGAGGTATGCCAAATCGAAAAATGATCTGATTGAGAATGAAAAAGGAGATCTATTTTCCCATAGAGTCCACAAGTTGTACCACTTTGATCCACTTGGTGAAGTATTTAGTGGTGGTGATAATCCACTTATGCCCATTGGAGGAGGGTGGATGGATGGCTCCAATCAAATCAAAACCCCACTAATAAAAAGGACATTGCATGGCTAAAGGATTTAGCTCTTGGGCTGGTGCCTGAAAAAGGTTGCCATGGATTTGGTATTTTTTACAGGTTTTGACAAAATCAACTGAATCATTTTCCATGGTTGGCCAAAAGTAGCCCATTCTTAGAATCTTCTTGGATAATGTGAACCCACTAGAGGGTGACCCACAAATCCCTGCATGGACTTCGTGCAGAGTGACTCTAGACTCGTCCTTTTCGAGACACCTAAATAAAGTACCATCAAGACCTTTCCTATACAGTGTATCAGCCACCAAGGCATAACAGGAGGCTTGGCAAAGGAAGTTTCATTTTTGGTTATGTGAGAGGTCAGATGGAAGGGTGTTTTCACAAAGGTAAGTGATAATGGGATCATACCAAAGGGAATCAGGGGTGTTTAGATGGCAAACAATAAGGGAATCAGGTTGAGTAAATGCGGGTTGAACCACCTCTTCCACTAGGAACTCATACCACTCATGATATTCTGGGAGCTGAAGTAAGGAGGCCAAGGTGGCCATAGCATCCACTGCTCTGTTCTTGTCTCTAGGAATTTATTCAAAATTAATGTGAACAAAACAATCCTTGAGTGCATCAACTATATGTTTATAAGGCAACAATTTTTCATCTTTTTTCTGATAAGTATCATTAACTTGATTGATGATTAACTGGGAGTCTCCATAAACTTCTAAAGCTGTCAGTTTCCATTCCAAAGCCAACTTGAGACCCAAGACCAAAGCTTCATATTCGGCCATGTTTTTGGTGCAAGGGAAGAGCAGTTTGTATGATTTGGGGGTGGTAACACTGAGCGGCATAATGAACAAAATACCTGCACCCAACCCATGGTGTGTGTAGGAACCATCAAAATAAAATTTCCATGTGACTAGCTCTACCTGAAGGATGTGCATATTAGGGATGTCAACTAAGATAGGATTGGAACTTTTTATAGGCACATCTGCCAATTGATCGTCAATGACCTATCCTTTTATTGCCTTCCTATCCACATACTCAATGTCAAACTCAGTTAGGATCATTACCCATTTAACCAGTCTACCTATTAAGCTGTCTTGCTAAGAAGGTATTTGAGAGGATCAATCCTAGATATGAGCTTAACATTTTGTGTCAGGAGGTAATGACATAGTTTTTGGGAGGCAAAAACTACAGTCAAGCAAGCCTTTTCAATGAAAGAATAATTAAGCTCATAGTTGACTAAGGTGCGACTAATGTAGTAAATGGCTCGTTCTTTTCCTTGGTCATTTTCTTGTGCCAGGAGGGCTCCAATTGACTTATCCATTACAGAAATATACAATAGCAATGGCTTGTGCGATATCGGGGGTATCAACATAGGCAGATTCATCAAATAGATTTTAAGTGTTTCAAAGGCCTTCTAACATTGAT
Source organism: Cupressus sempervirens (assembly GCA_028749045.1). Taxonomy (NCBI): domain Eukaryota; kingdom Viridiplantae; phylum Streptophyta; class Pinopsida; order Cupressales; family Cupressaceae; genus Cupressus; species Cupressus sempervirens. Next base: position 149,462,272 of record CM053793.1, read on the forward strand.
CATCCCACTTAAAATTTATGTCTTTATGTAATAGGTGTGTGAATGGTATGCACTTTTTTGCCAACTGAGAAATGAACTGGTGCACTGATTGAAGCCTACCTTGAAGGAAGTGTAACTGATTCAAGTTCTTTGGAGGTTGCATACTAACTATGGCTTGTACCTTCTCGGGGTCAACTTCTATCCCTTTAGCTGAGACAATATATCCATGGAGCTTGCCTGATTTGACGCCAAAAGTACATTTCTTGGGATTGAGCCTAACCTTAAATGTTTCTAGGCATGTGAATATTTTGGCCAATATGGGAAGATGTTCTTCCCGACTATAGGATTTGGCAAGAATGTCATCCACATAATCTTCCATGAAGATATGCATCATATCATGGAAAATAGTGGTCATGACCCGTTGATAGGTTGCCCCAACATTCTTTAACCAAAGGGCATTACATTCCAACAAAATGTGCCCCATGCACAAGTAAAAGTTGTTTTCTCTTGATCTTCTAGTGCTATTATGATTTGATTGTATCCTGAAAACCCATCCATAATGGAAAATATGAAATGGCCTGCTATGAGATCGACTATGGTGTCGATATTAGGGACAAGAAAGTCATCTTTAGGGCATGCTCTATTTAAATCTTGGAAGTCGATACAGATGAGTATGCTGCCATTCTTCTTTGATATTGGGACAATCTTGGAGATCCATGATGCATATGCTAAGGGCTGGATGAAATTGGTACTAATTAATTTTTCCAATTCTTCTTTCACTAACAGAGCTATATGTGGATGCATCTTTCAAAGTTTATGTTTGACCGGCTTAATCTCTGAAGAGATGTTAAGATGGTGGAGGATTAAGGTTGGGTCTAATTCGAGCATGTCTGCATAAGATCATGTGAAGTTGATCTATCTTTCTTTGAAGAAGTCAATCAATGCCCTCCTTTCTTCTGGACTCAAAGATTGTGCTAAATAAATGACCTTTGGTTCTTGTTTTGTGCCGATGTTGATCGGTTTTGTAGGCTCAATCAAAATAGAAGATTGCTCCTTAGAATGTTTAGGTAAGGTATCAATTACCCCATCCATGGGTGCCATAATTTGGTTTTCACCTTGAGATACATCACTTCTATTTGTTTCCATTTTTTTATCAAGATTAGCCACAACTTGGTGGTGGTTACCAAATTTGTGGTACACTTGCCCTGTCCTTGTGCGATTGAGGTGATTAATACCCAACCCAACCATATGTTTTTCTTCCATTCATTTTCAATGAGATGGTTCAATCACATTAAGGTAAATGGAAGCTTCACAGTTGATGTCAAAATGAGGGAGGTGGTAGGGTTCAGTTGTATCCTAGTTAATGAGCTTGGGATGGACTAGGGAAAGCGATTCATAGCATGGGAAGGGTTCAACGAGGTTTAAAGACATAACTTCATTAGATGGCTCATACAATGTATCTATTAGATCTATGACATGGGCTTCTTTGTCATGTCCCCTTTTCAAATAATTAAAAATAATAATCTTTGCTAAGGCAGGCAAGCCCAAAAAGGTGAAGTTTCAGCAAAGGGGGATAATCTTTGGAAGTGAATGGACTAATAAATGAAAATTATTATTAAAATATGTTTTATTAACCCCTCTTGGACGTGAGTTAGGGTTATGCCCTCTTTTAAGGGGTTTGGAGGCATTTTGGGCTCATTCCAAAACTTGATTTTTGCTCATTTCTTTGTTATTCTTTAGAGGCTGCCAAACCTGTGGAGAAGGAGACCCAAGAACGAGAGTTTGCAGGTTTCTAGGGAGACCCAAGAACGGGAGTTTGCAGGTTTCTAGGAAGGCTAAGGATGGGAGTTTGAAGCCATTCCATGTGCATGCTCATGCAGAGTTTGCCTTTGTGCTGAACAGTGCAGATTTGTGAGTTTTCAGGTGTATTTTTTGTAAGAGTTTGGTGTTTCCGGTTGAGTATTTCATATCAGTTTGGGTTGCTGCTATATATCAGACTTTTAAATGTTACAATAGAGCTGAAAATATGTATTTGGATATGATTATAATTCTGTGATAGATTATTAATTTTTTGTGGTGATTCCGGGCTATTTTGTGCTATTTTCGGGAGCCTGATGAGCATTGTTTTTGTCCTCCGTTTGGGAGCTATTGTGTGAATGTTATACAAATCTGAAAATTTCATTTTATAGACTGTTATGCTTCTCAAATTTCTGTAAAAATGTCCACTTTCAGATTTATTAATAATAGGTGAAGCTGTGAAGCTTTTGGCACTATTTCTGGCATACCCGATTTGGGGTTTATTGAGAAATTGGTGGATCTTTGAAATATTGGTTGTTTGATCTTAAAGATCTGATTAGAGATTGGAAATATCATACAAAACCAGTAAAGGGACATTTCAATGGTATCAGAGACATGATCTTGCCAGCCTGAGGGTTTTATAGAAGTTTGCATGTCAGTTTTGACAACTACCCAGATCTTGCATGTTAGTTTTGACAACTACCCAGATCTTGCATGTTAGTTTTGACAACTACCTAGATCTTGCATGTCAATTTTGATAACTACCCAAATCTTGCATGTCATACTTTATGGTTGCATGTTGCTTCCAATCAGCTGGATGTCAAAATTTATGGTTGCATTCTACTTCTAATCATTTGCATGTTAGTTCTTGGTGAATTTGGTGGTTGAATGTTGCTTCTAATCAGCTGCATGTCAAAATTTATGGTTGCATGCAACTAAGTGAAAGAGAAAAGAGATATTTACAGTGAGAAAACAATAAAGAAATTTTGATCAAACCTCCAGTTGAAAGTAAAAGTATAAAATCCAAGGAAGGAAAAAGTATGGCTAATCTAGATGAGATGGCAAAGAAATTCTTTCAAGACATCCAAAATACTCAGAAGCAAACAGTGGATAGTTTGGCAGAAACTAGAGAGGCTTTGTGAATATTGATAGAAAAATTGCAAGGAGTTGCATCTATTAATGAGAAAGGGAGCACTTCAGAGGAGTCAAGAAATTTGAAACTCACACCCTCACAATCAACAAAAACTATTTTTCTGCATACAGATGAGCCACCAGTGCCAAATCCAGCCCTTAATCCCATGGAAGAGGTTACAGGTAACTTGATTGCATTAAGAGCTACTTACAATGGTTTAGATGATGACTTTCACAGTTTAGTTCCTTTTAGAGAATATGTGGATATGATGAACACTTTGATGCCCAAGAAAGAGTACAGAAGGGAGCATGACATAAGTGGAAGAGAGCTCAAAAATAAAATAAGCAAGTTTATAGCACCTACTTTTGATGGAACAAATAAAATTTCAGCTAGAGCATGGCTACAAAAATTACAGACCTTCTTCACACTTAACCCCATGAAAGAGAGTGATGTTGTTCAAATTGCAAGTCTACACTTGGAAGATGCAGCCTATGATTGGTGGTATCATGGAATGACTACTCAAGGTCATGATCAGGTAACTACATTTGATGATTTTAGTCAAAGAGTGATAGATAGATTTGACTTCAAGGATGATGATTATGAGGATGTTGTTGTGCATGATGCTAAGATACCTGGTAGAGATGAGCAGACATTAAGAATTCATGAATTTTCTGAGAGAGAGTATCAGGCACAGTTAGATGCTTCGACACATGAGGTTGAGACTGGTAGTACTTCACATGATTTGTCTAGCCAGCTGAAAGTGAACAAAGACAGTATTTTGACTTCATTATCTCATCATGACAGGTATGTGGAGTTAGTTGGTATTGGTCATATTACTTAGGTGAGGAGTTTTCTTGAGTTACCAGCTGATTCTAGTATACAGATATGGACTTGAGATTATTATATTGGCATTTGGGATTCAGTTGACTGGAGATCTTTAACACTTTTTGGTAGCAGTGTTTGTTTGGGTGCTATCATGGATTTGATTAGCAGATTGCACGGTGTTGTCTTTTCTTGTGCCAGTAGCTTGTCCGATGCTGGTATTAGTTTTTATACATCGGTGTTGGGCTTTGTTCATATATCCAGTCGACCATACTTGCTGGAATGTGTTGATGATCTTTCATATTTGGCAGTGTGTACCAATGAGTCCCAGGATCATATTGGCATTGATGACATCCAGGAGGATGCAGTGGGTAGTTTTGAAGACTTAGTTTCCTTGGTAGTTTCTTTTGGTACAGAGGACTTAGACATCAGTGCTACAGTTTTTGATACTCCATATCTTGATATGAGCTTTGGAGTTGATTCACAAGATATGGATGGTAATACTCTAGAGACTAGTAACTTTGAGGATACTCCTTTAGACAGTGCATCAGAGGAGGTTTGTAGGAGACAGTCTAGCTAGTGCCATCATGTGTCTAATCAGTTGAGAGCTAGTGAACGAGACATTGCTATCGCTTGCCAGCATTTTGATGCTTCTCGTCAGTTGTTAGCCATTTATGGATGGGGTTCTCCTACTAGTGATGAGCAGGGAGGTAGTTATCTTTCCTTGACAGAGTTCCACTCTTTATGGGAGGTTATCTAGATTCTAAGACAAGATTATATGCAGTTGGTAGCCGATAGAGATTATCTTATGGAGTGGGGTAGTACAGCATACGATGCATTGTTGGCCAAGGAAGATGAGGTGAGTGAGCTTACTCAACAGCTTGAGGTGACTTATGAGATTCTTGAGAGTACACAGTTGGCTTTCAAGGAGTCACAGTTTCATTTGGCTAAGGTGACCATGGAGTTAGAGTGACTATAGTCTTTACCTGATTTTATATAGTCGCAAGCTGTGGTGTTTGGTGATCCGAGGATGTCCATGGCCGAGATTGTCAGAGATAGTGGAGATGGGGATGCATCCATCCTTGATACTAACATTGGCATATCAGGTTCATTCCCACTAGAGTCAGGTTCAGTTGAGTTGGGTGTTGTAGTAGATTGTTGTATGCCTGACATGGTAGTGGCCTCTAGTATTATGGCACAGAGACTAGAGATGTATCAAAGATCATGTGTGATGTTGGTGAGTCAGCAGTTGGCATGGTTCCTGCTAGTAATACTACTCCCTTGGTGATATCTTTGGAGGTAGTAGTCAGTTCCAACATGGTTAATGATCAATTGCAGTTAGTTTCATCTGGATTACAGTCTAAGCCACTGACTGAGATTGGCGCATTCTATCGGCATTACACTACGAGGTATGCTCATCAATTTACCTTTGATGACCATGTTGATGAGATGATGATACAAAGATGTACTTTGGTTCCTAGTGCTTGTCATCAGTTATGGGACAGTTTGACGCCTCGGGATAAGAGTTGTGATGGGCATGACATGGTGATAGGTTTTGCAGTTGACAACTTGATAATACATGACTTAGAGTGAGAGTTTGGGAGTGATGCTTCAACAGTTGTTGTTACTGATTCTACTCCTTTGGCTATGACATCTCCTAGCTTAGATGGTAGTCAGTCACAGTGGGCTATATCACTTATTCATGGAAAATTTGGTTTTCCTTCCATTTCTTACTCTTTATCTTGTAATGTATTTTCACCATCAGGAGTGCATGGGAGTTATGGTTATGAGATAGTGGCCAGTGATTTGCAGAGTTGTGTTGATTGCAGGAGTTGTACAGTGTGTGGATTCTCCATACTTGGTACAGTTTCATTCGAAAGCGTTCACCATTGTTGCAGAGTTGGATTGTACATTTCGTATAGGCCAGTGGGATGCATTGATGGTATTTACTATGTTGGTAGTTTGATTTGTCCACTTTACTTGGTTTTGATGTTCTAAGAGTTTGTGTCTCATGGGTTTTTGACAATGGCAGTGGTGATTTTGGAGTTTGGTTGAGCTGTAATTGTCAGTTTGATTATGGATTCCTCTTGGTCATATTGCAGAGGATATTGTAGGAGCCTGTGTTAATTGGCAGTAGTATAGTTCATGACTACATTTGGGATCCAGGTGGATTGATTAGTTTATTGTTTAGCCATTTCTTGAGGACAAGCAATATTTGGGAGGGGAGGACTTGTCATGTCCCCTTTTCAAATAATTAAAAATAATAATCTTTTCTAAGGCAGGTAGGCCCAAAAAGGTGAAGTTTCAGCAAAGGGGGATAATCTTTGGAAGCGAATGGACTAATAAATGAAAATTACTATTAAAATATGTTTTATTAACCCCTCTTGGATGTGAGTTAGGGTTATTCCCTCTTTTAAGGGGTTTGGAGGCATTTTGGGCTCATTCCAGAACTTGATTTTTGCTCATTTCTTTGTTATTCTTCAGAGGCTGCCAAACCTATGGAGAAGGAGACCCCAGAACGGGAGTTTGCAGGTTTCCAAGGATACCCAAGAATGAGATTTTGTAGGTTTCCAAGAAGGCTAAGGATGGGAATTTGAAGCCATTCCATGTGCATGCTCATGCAGAGTTTGCCTTTGTGCTGAACAGTGCAGATTTGTGAGTTTTCGGGTGTATTTTTTTGTAAGAGTTTGGTGTTTCCGGTTGAGTATTTCATATCAGTTTGGGTTTCTGCTGTATACCAAACTTTTAAATGTTAAAATAGAGCTGAAAATATGTATTTGGATATGATTATACTTCTGTGATAGATTATTAAGTTTTTGTGGTGATTTCGAGCTATTTTGTGCTATTTTTGGGAGCCCAATGAGCATTGTTTTTGTCCTCCGTTTGGGAGCTATTGTGTGCATGTTATATAGATCTGGAAATGTCATTTTATAGGCTGTTATGCTGCTCAAATTTTTGTAAAAATGTCTAGTTTCAAATTTATTAATAATAGGTGAAGCTCATTTGAGAAATTGTTGTTATTGTTTCTCCACCACAATTTTTGTTTTCTATGGATCGATCAAAGGAGTTGTGTGTGTGTGTGGAGTTGTTGGAGAAGCCTTTACCATATTTAGATAATTTGATTATGTCATTTTTTACCAAGGTTTCTTCTACCTTGGCTGCATTTTCTAAAGTGGTCTTAAAATCTTTAGGCCCTTGAAGTTGGAGCCAATAATTCATCGGTTTGGAGAGACTATTGATAAAAATATTCCTCTTTTCCTTATCTGGTATATCTCTATGATACTTAGAGAATATGTGCCTCCACCATTGTAAGAAGGTCTTGAATGATTCTCCTGAGAGTTTTTTTGTGTTGCATAGATCAATCATCGTAACCTCTCTTTCAATGTTGTAAGAGTATTGGGTGATGAAAATGGAGGTCAATTGGTTGAATGTTTTAATATTGGAGGGTAACTTAGAAAACCACTCCATGGCTTGCCTCCCAAGGTTCCTAGGAAATAGACACATAAAGTACGTTGTGTCATGGACAAACTCCATGCTTAGCATGTAAAATTGCCTCAAGTGGTCTTGTGGATTCGACGTGCCAAAATATTTGTCATACTTTGGTATTTGCACATTTGGAGGAAAAGGTGTGAAGGTAATGTTTTTGTCAAATGGTAGGGGACATACTTTTTCAAGGCTAAACTCCGCGGGTTGTGCTTTTCCTCTCTTCATTTTTTCTATTTCTAATTGTAGGTCTTGCAATTTTTGTGTGACTACATCTAAGGGTGATTCTTCTTGATCTCATTTCAAACTGGTCACATCAAAATTAGATGGCAGTTTGACACCTTGTTGTGCTAATACGAGTATGTATCGTTCTTTGTGTTTTTCTAGAATCTTGTCCATGATGTCGACAAGTTTGGGATTTTGTTGAAAATCTTCAATCCTAGATTCAATGTTTCTATCATCCCAGGTGTGAAATGAGCCCATTGTGGCTAGGGATTCTGAATTTTGATCAAATAAGGGTGACTCAGGAGTAACTTCATTCTGCGCACAATCCATTGCTATAGCAAATTTTGAGAGGTTTAAAGGTTTTATGCGTTTGGCAATTTTACTTGCTATTCTAGCACTTACTCGTATGGGTGACCATTTTGGTTTTGTTGGTACACTTGCTTTGCGCGGTGGCTTGAAAAGTGAGTAGGATCCTTTTAGTGTTTAAGCATTTTTCAAGAATCAAAAGTTTATGTTAACCATGATTTGTTCATAGCAACAAGCTAATTTGCATAAGGTGATTATCGATGTTGATAGGATGAGGTCCACTTTTGTGAAGTTAGGTACAAATGTGTGTTTTTGAATGTTCCTGGCTTGATGTGCAAAGTGAGGTAATTGTTGGGTTGATGATGATGTAGTTTTTCTTGTTTTGAGAAATGTTTTTTTTTTCGATCAGATACGAAAAATTTCAGACTTTCTAAAATACCAGCATGGAAAAGGGTATCCAAATTTATAGTTTGTTTGTAAGTATTATGTTTGCAGATAGCCTCTGTTTCATGTTTTTGCTCAGATGCGTCACAAGAATGTTCAGATGCACTGTTTTAGTAATCAAATGCATTGTTTTGTTGTTCATATGCACTATTTTAATGCTCTAATGTGCTAGTATAATTCTTGTATGTGTTGTTTTGTGAATTAGATACATTGTTTTAAGTCTTAAATGCACTGTTTCATAGGTATATGCATCATAAAAATAGTCAAAAGCATTATAGGAATATTTAGAAGCACTGTTTTATGCAGTGTATGCGCAATTTCAAGGATTGTCCAGCAATGTCTTCATTTTACTCTTGGTTTCTTAATATTGGTTTGAGGTTTGTCCTTTTGGAAAGTTTGTGATTCACATTGGTGTTCATTATTAAGTTTGAAAGCACTCAAGCACAATAGCAGTGAGATCAAAATAAAATGAAAAATCACACACACCTAGAAAATGAAAAAGATGGCTTCCTAACAAGGTTATCTAAGGCCAATGACTAGTAGGTCTTAGTGTTCCAACTATGTTCAGATTTACCTCTCCTATAACAGAGAGCTTCCCACCAATGCCAAGGAGGTTTGGTGCAATCCCTTACGGGACTACTAGAGGAAGGCTATGTGCCAAACACGGGTGGCTTGCATTCGATTAGGAATGCAAGATTGGGGGCAATCCCTCTCAATGGCCCTACTAAGGCAACTTGAGAGGTAACCCTTCTATGGCAAGATTATTCTACCTAGTGAAAAATGAGAAATGGAAGTCAATAGACAGGTCTAGGAATCTGATCACTCAAGAGAGTGAGAGCATATCCCTGCTAGTTTGGATCCCCAAACATGTCAAACACAAAGGATTTATTTCCAGCCCTTATGTTATGGAAAATAGGGGGGCTCCTAAATAGACCATGTGTGGGTTCTTTTCCTTGTTCAACTATAACCGATCTTTATAGAAGGTCAGGCATTCTGATCAACTCAAAAGAGTTGAGAGCATAGGCCTACTTGTTTATTGGATTAGCAAGCTTGAACAATCCAATTAAACTATGTTTGAAAGCTCAGAAATGCCACACTTTTAATTGACAAGAGCAGTGGTCCACCTACCTGATTCAAAGCTAGCAAGGGCTAGGCGCATTTATGAGGTTCTTCATTCCTATTGCGCGTTGTTTGCAGCTTGAAAGCTTGTCTGTTGATGCAGAAGAGACCTATAAGAAAAAAATATTCGGATCTGGAAGTTAGACACAAAAAATTGCAATTTTTATCAAATGCACTATAGAAATGCTCATAAGTATCACAGGAAACCTTATATGTGCTATTTTATCATGTAGATGCACTATTTTATCAATTATCATGCAGATGCTCTATTTGATCGTGCAAATGCTCTATTTTATCATGCAAATGCTCTATTTTATCGTGCAAATGCTCTATTTTATCATGCAAATGTGCTATAAGAATATCAAATGCACCATAAGATGCTTTAGATGCTCTACAAAGATGAATAAATGTGTCACAGAACCCTTTAAAAGTGTTATAAGAATATGCAAATGTGTTACAAAATAAAGAAAATGCATTACAGAATGATGTATAAGTGCTATAGTAAGATTAAATGTGCAAAAATAGAGTTCAGAAGCATTAGAATATTGCTCAAAAGTGTCGAAACGAAGTGCAAAAGCATCAAGAGACCTAGATTTGGCTCTTCTATGCTCGGGAAAGACTTTGGAATGTTGTTCTTGTTGATATGAGGCCTCTTGGACATAGTAAAACCTGTATTTGACCAGATCTACACAAAAGACAGCAAGAAAAACATAGATCTATACTAAAAAAAGAAGGATTAGATTGAAAATATTGAAAGTAGAGAGGCTTTTAGTTCAACCCCACGGTGGGTACCATTTTGTACATGATAAAAGAATGCATATTCATGAGACTTTAACATAGAAAATAAATGGACTAATGAGAAACTATGCTAGACCCAAGATATCACTAGCAACAAGTAATCTCTACAAACGTCTCATGTCTCCCTAACTACAACCACTAAAATAGCTCTCAGACCAGCCTTTTAGTGATAGTTCTAGAATGGGATATTACTAAAAATGTAGATCTATGATAAAGAATGCAAGATCTATGACTATAATGTGGATTATGTGTGTGCTGCAACTCCTAGAAATGCTCTTGAAAAAATCATGACATGAGCTAAATATGCAATAAATGAAGTTAAATGATACTAAATGATGCTAAATGACATAAAATGATACTAACAATGCTATGAAATTGCTATAATGACAATGCTAAAACAATCAGTCTAAATATGCCTATAGTGTAGATGCATAAAAACTTGGGTCCCCTGTCTCTTAGATTTCCCTCCTATTTATAGGATTTCAGAAGGGGTTGGGGTAATAACCAAGATTTTCACTTTTGACTAGGGGTGAAAGTGAAACTCAAAATATCTCATAAAAAGCCAAGAGGAAGAGTCCAACAGACTTGGTTTTGGGGATAATATGAGGATTTTTCTAATTCTTTTAAATGGTAAAAGGGAGATTTTCATCTTGTGAGGATAAAGTGATTTTATTGATTTACTAAATGATTTATTTTCATCACTTTGTATTTTTCTTTCTCCCTTTTTGCATTTTGTTTTATGAATTTGAATTGTTTTCTTCCTCTTTTAAAGTTGGCTTAGGTCTTGCTGATTTAAAAGGTGATTAATGACCTGATGCAATTTTTGATTTAAAAGTCTGTTGTGCTTCTTCTAATTTTCTCTTTAATTTGATCCTGATTGATCAAGATTGCATGATTTAAGTCTTTGCCAAATTTTGGGTGTCTACACATACGTTGTTGAAACAATTGATTAATTGTTTATTGTCTTTGATGTTACACAAAATATCATATCATTATCAGTCAGTGCATGTCGAGCTCACTCAGGCATTGAAGAAAATTTTCTATGGCTACCAAGCATTCTAGAGTTTGTTTAGCTCAACAACGTCTACCAAGTTAACTCGGGCACCAAAGGAAAGTCTGTGAAAGTTGAGTGTTAATCAAGCTCACTCGGTTAATGAAGGAAATGTTTGATGGAACCAATGTTAACTGAGCTCACTCAGTTACCAAAGGAACTTTACAAGTATGTAGTGTTGACTGAGTTCACCTGGTTAACACAGGAAAATTGTTTCTGAGTTAGTGTCTATCGGGCAGGGTCGGCTAACAAAGGATTTTCTTATTTTGGCATATTGAGTTCAATTGATTTTTCTGTTGGTTCTAGCTAACTAAGAAGATGAATATTAATTGCTTTAAGTTGTATACATGATCCTTCCTGGTTGAATATATCTTTTCAGCTCCACAAGGATAATCTTCTTATCTTTCTAATTCTGCTTATTGAGTAATGTAGATATCATCTTTCTTTTGTTGAATCTACAATCCAACAAAGAATTTTATCTCACCAAACATAGACATCTCAAATTCTTTACTCATTTCTTTTGAGAATGCCTTGCACAAGTCATTATTTCCCACGAATAAGGTATCATCAACAAGTATTTCTACCTATACAATCTTCTTGTCTAGTCCTTCTTTGATATATAGGCTATTGTTATTATTAGTTCTTTGAAAACCAATTTGTATCAAGTCTTTCATACCAAGCTCTAGGAGCTTGCTTGAGACCATATAATGCCTTGCATAATTTGTAGACCATATCCTATTTTCTAGGATCTACAAAACCTTTAGGTTCTTCAATGTAGACTTCCTCATCAAGAATTCCATTCAAGAATGTAGATTTTACATCCATTTGATACACCTTAAATCTTCTATGAGTTGCATATGCTATTAAAGTTCTAACACCTTCTACTCTTGCAACAAGAGTAAAAGTTTCACCATAGTCAACAGCTTCTTCTTGAGAATAGCCTTAACATACCAACCTTACTTTATTTTTAAAAATTGTTCCATCTTCATTCAGCTTGTTTCTAAATACCCACTTTGTGCCAATTACATTTTTATCCTTGGGTCTAGGAACAAGAGTCTAAGTTTTGTTCTTCTCTATTTCTTCTATTTCTTCATTCATTGCTTCAATCCAACTTTCATTTTCCAAAGCATGTTGAAGATCAATCAGTTGATGCAAAATTGGCAAGGGTATATTGCAAATGAATTAGTACTTAAGTTACATTGACATACATTGAGTATTGTCTTTGTCATGAGATGTCAAAGAGGGAGAAGTTTACTATCATATCTCGTAGAATTTTTTGTTGAAAAGAGGAGAAGTTTTTTGTCATAGAAAGAATTGTCAAAGAGGGAGAATGAACTTGGCAAAAGTTCTAGCAGACAAAAGCTTTCTGACAGAGGGAGAAACTGGAGACAGAGTTCACACTAGCAGAGGGAGTTCTTGTGGATGAGAATCAAAATAAAACTAAGGATATGTTCTTTACTTTATTCTTGCTCCAAAATTTCATTGTGTTATGGCATGTTGTGTTGCCATCAATGCCAAAGAGGGAGATTTTTGAAATAATTGATTAATTGTGTATTGTCTTTGATGTTAAACAAAATGTCATATCATTATCAATCAGTGCATATCAAACTCACTTAGGCATTGAATACAGTTTTCTATGGCTACCAAGCATTCCAGAGTTTGATTATTTTAGAAGGCAGTGTAAACTAAGTTAACTTGGGCACTAAAGGAAAGTCTACAGAGGATAAGTGTTAACCGAGCTCACTTGATTAATGAAGGAAATGTTGGATGGAACCAGTGCTAACAGAGCTCATTTGGTTACCAAAGAAACTTTGCAAGTATGCAGTGTTGACTGAGTTCACTTGGTTAACACAGAAAAATCATTTGTGAGTCAATGTCTACTAAGCAGGGTCAACTAATGAAGGATTTTCTTATTTTGGCATATTGAGTTCAATTGATTTATCTCTTGGTTTTAGCTAATTGAGAAGATGAATATTAATTATTCTAAGTTGTATTTGAGCCGACTTGACAATATGAAAGATATAAGTAAAAGGTCAAGTTGAGAATGAGAACATGAGAGTATGTGAAGATTTGATGATGCTAAGAAGAAGCGAATCAGAAGGATAAGTAGAATATCCTTGTGGAGCTAAAAATATATATTTGATCAAGAAGGATCAAGTATACAAACTAGAATTGAGATATGTAATCAACAATTTAGTTTCATCCAAATCAGGTCATCTCATTGTTTCTCTCTAACCATTGTAGCAATGATCTAAATCTCTTAACAGAGTTGGCTTAACAATTATTTGTAAATCCTCTAACAAGGTGGTAGTTCTATTGAATTGTCTAAAGACCTCTAACAAGGCCACTCCTAACAGGGTGATTAAATCCTCTGATAGGATCACACCTAATAGCATATTTTGTAACCTTTAATAGGGTTGGCTCCTTATAGGGCTTACTTCAGAAGAGTGAAAAATAGTAACTAGTTGCAATTGGTGGTTTTTCCCAAATTGGATTTCCACGTTAAATCTTGGTGTCAAATGTGTCCATGCTATTTTCTTTTATGTGTTTGCAACTAAGTTAAAGTAATGATAATAAAAAATAACATCTTAATATTTTCATGTTAAGTATTTGCCAAGCATATTCAGTGTTTACCGAGTTACAACATTTTATTTGTGTTTGACAAGCATCAGTAGAGTTTAGTTTTCAGAGTTTATTTTTGTACTGACATCTAAGGGATCTGGGATTTTCTTTTGTAACTGATTCACCCCTCCCCTCTTAGTTACTCCTCTTATATTTCCAACATACGTGACATTGCTACATTGGATAAACCATTCATAACCTTCGAGTTCACCAACAACATTATAGCATAGAGAAGAGTTGTTTGGAAGCCTTGGTATAGGGGCTCATATGCCTTCTCAAGTATAGGTATATCAAGACCATCTTCATCATCATTGTCAGATGTGCTAGTACCATCATCATGATCTCATCTTGATCAGCTACACCAATACCATCTTCTTCAATCATGTCCTCTGGTATTTTATCATCTATGCCAATAGCATTGTCTTCAATTGTGTTCTCTTTTGTAGGATCATCTTCTTCCATGGGAGCATTATCCTTGGCTTGGATATTCACACCTCAATGTTCCTCCAGTTGGAAATCCACATTCACCAATCAATAAAAATTGCACCCCTCTTCAGCATGATCATGTTGCCTACAATGACTCTAGGTTGTTGTGATTATAATTCTTTTATTTTGTAAGCCCTTACACATTTTTCAAGGATAATTACATTTATCAACTTTTTTGTGGAACTAAGACCACAATCTAGCAATTGTCTTGTTATTTTACTTTGAGTTCATATTGCCAAGCGTGGTCTCTCTTGACATACAAATATTCGGGCTATAAATATATAAAATGTAAACATACAAACATTAGTAGTATCTTACATATAATAAAAAATAATAAAATATTACAAGATTATACAAGATTTACAAATACAATCTCAAATCATGCTCACAAGATTAGGCCAACCAATTTGCACATTCCTTCCCAAATCATCTTTCCTAATATCTTTCCTTCACCATAATTTGGACTTATTATTTTAATGTGATTAAGGACTTTGTCATTTTATAGTACCACACACACACACACAAGCTAATATAGATATTTATTTTTCTAGTGTTTAAATTTATTTACAACAACATAGTGAAAGAGTTATTTTAGAATTGTGTTTTGTTTAAATAGATTAGGTAGAGCTTTAGAAAATTAACAAATAGTTTCTTGTTGTGTTCCTTTCAATAGTTGGATTGAATTTTTAATATAATGGTGATGCATAGACTGTACCAACCCATATCAAGTATATGAATCCAATTTGATAAAATATGAACCATTTCCAAGAAAGGTTGCTCCAATATAGTATTTACTTGGAGAATTTAAGCTTATAGTCTATTTTATCAAGAATGGTTACTACAACTCTACACTTTTTGTGTCATTGCCAAGGATGGTGCTCAATCATCATTTATTTTCATTGATTTTTCTTCTTTTAAGTGTGGTTGTATTTCTTAGTAGAATAGAATTAGGAACAATATTAGAATATGTTCTTGTGAAACTCCAATTAGAGTTAGATCTTTAGGAGATAAAAGAAATAATTGGGAAAACAATGCCACTATTCAAAACAAAGAAGAGATTTTTAGGTTGATATATTTTACTTGTTCCAATAAAATGTGATTAAGTTTTGGAGTAAATATTGGGTTCAATTGTTTGACTTATGTTCAAATAGTTCTCATTCTTCGGTTTGTAGAATTAAGACTCGCTTGTTTTTATTCTGTTGACATGAATTCTTTTCCCCTATCTAGCCAACTTTGAGCTTGAACTAGTGATTTTGGTGCATTCTTAGGTTGTGTATGTGGTTCAACCAATTGTGAGAGCTCAAAATTATATTGTTTCTCATATGCTAGAATAACTTGATCAACAAAATTTCAACTAATTTTCCTCCATTTATGCCAATATTGAGTCCATTTTCCTCTTGTCTTTACTAATATTCTAGGTGAAATTTTTGTATCTACTTGTCATGGAGGTTACTACCTTAGAAATTTACATTTATAATTTCTTCTATAGATATGTTAGACATTCAATTTGTATTGGTTATATGCTTGGAAAACTTAAAGTTTCTCTCACATTTTCCCCTATGGCTTCCATCTTTTGCACTTAAAGTTGATTTTTCTTACATAGAAACTTTTTAAGAACCCTTGGAAGAGAAATGTGACATGGGTATTGATGGGTATGAAATTTCTATAAAAAGCTTTACCAATTTTTCTTTTGAATCATGATCTACAATATTAAACTCCAAATTTTAAAATAAAATGTGGGTTCTTAGGTTTGTCATCATTTATTCTTTCTTTTCCATTCATTTTAAAATATTGATTCTTATATCTTGCAACTAATGTCTCATTGGAGATCATTTTCCTTTGAATGCATAGAACTAGTTGTAGAAGATTGTCAAACCCATATTCCACTCACTGTCACATTTATACTATGCATTTTATGTCAAACTTGAGAGGCATATGTTTTATGTTTAATCAAGTATTCTTATGGTGTCTCTATTATTTGTTCTCGTTGATATGATACTAGGTTTTTGATGAACAAAAAACCTTCATGTTTTTTCTAAATTTAATGTTTGAACTTCTCTTACATTCAAGGTTATATTTAATCCTCTACATCCACTCCCTTGCAAGATGATAGTGTTGTACATTTAATTTTTATTAAAAATATTTTCCTAATGAAATTCATGGATAGTGGTTTTGGAGGACATCATTGAGACAAAACCAAACACGTGCCATGTTGTTTGTTTTGAAATATCATCATCATTTCCTGTTAGTTTTCACTACTCTTGCATATTGGGCCAAAGTTTGAAGAATTTGAGAAAGCTTTTGCTGTTATGATACTAACATGGTGATTCATGTATTTCACATATGCAACTACAACTTGTGAAAGTTAATATTCAAGCCTTCCAAGGAAAAGATTGTGCTATGAATCTGTCATGGAACCCTAGCTGCATGAATGGAACTGAGCTATGAAAAACAAAAACACAGAGGTATATATGGAGAGTATACCTATTTAGGGACAAAAAAAATGTTGCCCAAAAATGTGATGACAATGTGGAAGAACCTACAACAAATGATTAAAGGCAAGCATCAAGGTAAGGGTAAATGTGTTGAATGGAAGAACCTACAGCAAATGATTGAAGGAAAAAAAATTACCCTTACCTCAACTAGCTCCCATGGTTTCTTTTTTGTTGTTTATGAGCCGCATTCATCAAAATTTCATCCAAATTGGGCTCATAAATATTAAAAGCCAAAATCTGGTCAAATTTTTGACCAAATCAGGCTCATAAACAAACAAAAATTGAATGTAACAAGCCAAAAAAGGCCTTGATAAAAATTAAAGGTCAAAAATTGACCTCAAATGTATTAGTGGTACTTTTTATCCTTTTCTTGAAATTTATGTATTGTTGCATCAGAATCTAAACTTTTCAACTATTAGTTTTTTCAATAGAAAAGGGCTAGTAGTTTACAAATATCATTCAATTTCTCCTACGTATTCTCTTCTTAGTACTTTTTGACATGAGGTTGATAAGATGTTCAACATTTTATGTCAAGATGTATAACCCTAATTTTTTGATTTATCATTGTCACTTACATGCATAGCTTGGTATATCATGATATAGTACATACCCAACTATCTTACATCTATTCACACAACTCTCTTCAATGAAGGACTTTATCAAAATAAAAATGGATTAGGAAGCTACATACTCTATGAAATAGAAATTTTCTTTCATTATTTGCTAATTCATGGCTAAGAAAATTTTACCTAGTTGTTTTTACAATCTTGTATACTGTCAAGATATCCATGTATTCTTCAAATGGTATCATTGTATTGAACTATAATTTTTAAGTGAGCAAGCCACATTTTTCCCTCCCACTTATCTAATATAAAGAACAATAGTTAGGGTACACCTACATTGTCATGCCCTACATCAATAGTTGCCTCCACAACAATTTTGTTTTTATACATGGCTAAGCCCTTCCTAGGCTTGTTCAGGTAGGTTAATTCCCACAACTTATAACAATTTTATTCATGTTTGCCATTAATAAATGAAGTAGATAAGATTTTGGAACTTAAATAAGCTAGAAAATTGGTTAAGGATACTTCATCACTTTTTGAACTAATAAAGCACTGTAAAATATAAGTCAACCATGTAAACTTTGCTTGCATTTTTATTATGTTACTATGGGATTTAATTATATCCAACTTTGTTTGAAAAAATGCAAAAATGATCTATGAAACTAGCCATATTTAGATCCCTTGTTGAATTCCTAAATATTAGAAAGTTGTCATTTTTGTTATTTTGTTTCACTCAAATTAAAAGGTCATTGTTTTGGCTCTATTAAGAAATTACAATATAATATTCTACTTTTATCTCTTAATTGATTGAAAAATTATGGAAGGTCACCACTAATATGAACATTTCTAATTAATCACTATAAAATAAAAAATTATATACTTAACCAATAAACTTTGACATTTTTCCATTGATAACACATGTAAACATGTCACCGACATGCTACCCTCTTGTGCAAGCACTAGTAATAAGTACATATGCAAGTTGGATTAAAATTGACAAAAAAATGTAATTTCTCACAATGGATTGGAAATCTATAGCTCTATTAACAAAAAAAGCATGTGGGACTTTTTTGAAAGGAAAATTGATTGAAAGTAATTAAATTATAAATTATACCATCACTATAAAAAGTGGTAGTGTCAAGATATTTTTCTAAATGTACAACTCATGGATGAAAAAGTATTAGAAACATTAAACATTGTTGGCAAAACAATCAACAAGCAACATACACTCCCATAGGGAAATTAAATTAGATTGTTTTATAACCAAATTACAATTCTAAGGTTTCATTAAGGGATTGGACTATCACACTCTATTTTTGGAAAGACCAATTGAGATGCTTTGTTCTCAATGTGTCAATCCAACTTCTATGATCAAACAATGGAATGATAAAGGGAAATTTGATATGTTATAAAAAAATGGAACACATAAGAATCTTTCCACAATTTAAAATGTTAAAAAAATGTTAAAACACAGAGGATCTGTTTGGTTCATGGAAGATGACAGGAATTTTCTTTTCGAAAATTTGGATTTGAATTTTTTTGTGTTTGTTTCAAAATTGGCAAAATTGAATTAGAACATCAGACTTCTATTTTTGTCTCAAAACCAGGTTTTTTGACTTCCTACTAGCAAGTAGGAATTGAAAATCATAACATGGTTATGTTTTATGAGGAGTGTAAAATAATAGATTTAACTACTTTTTTGAGTCTACTTGCAACTCCAAGCTTACACATAAAAATGTCTCTTCACACTCATCTTCCAAGTGAAACAAACGGTTCAAGTAAAATCCCAAAAATAGGAATGAAGATTTGCAAAATCTTGGTTTGACTAAATCAAAATTTCAACAAATCTCAATTTCTACAATTCCACGAACCAAATGGACCCTTTGGGATAATTTTATTTTTTTATTAATTGGTAAGAGGCTAAAGCTAAGATTAATTATCCAAGACCTTCCAGATAAAAGGCTTACAATTCACCTTTGTATTGCAGACTCTTATCAAACAATTTAAAATGTTATAAACTAAATAAAATTAAAATAAATAAGAATCTTACAGAATTTTTAATGTTTAAAGAAATTTTAAAACACAAGAATCTTTGAGAAGCTTCATAAATTATCACTAACCGTAGAAGCTAAAAACTATGATGACGATATTGTCAGTTGCGAACACCTTGGCCAACAAGGATTCAAATATGGTAATATTAAAGATGAAGTAAAAAATAAATCCACTCATTTATCAACAAAAAGAGTAAGATTGTAGGAAATATGTTTCATAATCAATTAGATGATAGCATTGAATTAATAAGTGAATAATATTTTTAGTGGACGATTTTTAAATATAAATCTCTAAATCATATGTGTTATCATAAGTATCAAACTAATTAAGCAAGTTCCTAAAACTTCATATGTTTTATTCTATCTTAAAAATTTTTTAAATTGTTATAAGTAATATTAAAAATATATATAAATAAAAAACCTATATATTATCAACTAAAATATTTATTAGGCATATTATTAAATAATATAATATATATTTTATAATATAATTTCATGGTTTATAGGAGATTCTAAGTGTTATATTTAGTGATTTAGAAAAAAATTAATTGGTCCATCAATTTTTCAATGTAAGTACTTTTACTTGAAAAGAAGAAATCCAGAAGAATATTTTCCATTTATTGTATTCACATAAAACTGTATAGGTACATATATAGTTGTGTGCCAAATGCATAAAGCTACAGGAAAGGAAACACCTACAAGAAAGCTACAGGAAAGGAAATAATCAATTCAAGAAAGAATAGTTTAGGAAAGAATCAGTTCAATATTAGAAACAATCCAATATTGCAACACTACCCCTCTAGTTGGTGCGTAGATATCCCACATGCCCAACTTGCCCAAAAACTTTGAGAACACTTGACTTGAAACCACTTTGGTAAGAATATCAACCAATTGATCTTCTGATCTAATCTTAGGCAGCTCCATAATCTTCTCATCTAACTTCTCCTTAATAAAGAATCTGTCTACCTCCACATGCTTTGTACGATCATGTTGAACTGGATTATGAGCAATATCACATGTTGCATTATTGTCACAATATAGTTGAATTGGCCACCTAGGCGGACAACCCAAATCTCTCAAGAGAAGTCTTAGCCACAACACTTCACATACTCTAAGTGCCATACCTCTAAATTCTACCTCTGCACTTGATCGTGCAATGACATTCTATTTTTTGCTTCTCCATGTAACAAGATTACCTCCTACAAAGGTGAAATAACCTGAAGTAGCCTGTCATCTACTACTCCAACCCAGTCAGCATCAGTATATGCATCCACACTTTGATAATCCTCATTTTTAGTGAATAAAATTCCTTTTCCAAGAGAAAACTTTAGATACCTCAAAATGCACAAAACTTCATTCATATGTTGCTGTCTAGGATTATGCATAAACTGGCTAACAATACTTAATGCATAGGCAAGGTCTGGCCTTGTGTGTGCTAAGTACATCAATCTTCCTACGAGTCTCTGGTATCTTCTTTTATCAACTGGTACCTGATTAGATTCAATACATAACTTCAATCCTTCTTCCATGGGTGTATCAACAGGTTGAAATTCTGACATATAGGTTTCCTATAACAAGTCTAAGGCATAGTTTCTATGAGATAGAAAGATCCCTTTATCAGATCAAGACACATTGATCCCAAGGAAATATTTCAAGGGATCGAGGTATTTCATTTTGAATTCTCTGAACAAGTAATCCTATAGAGTCCTCCTTTCTTCAAGATCATTTTCTGTAACTATCATGTCATCCACATACACAATAAGTGCAGTGATCTTACCCTGTTGATTCTTTATGAATAAAGTATGGTCTAAATTGCTCTGATGGTAACCAAAGGCTTTCATTGACTTTGTGAATCTTCTGAACCATGCCCTTGGAGATTGTTTCAACCCATATAGTGACTTCTTTAATCTGCACACCTTTAGACTATGTATTTCTAGTATCATGCAACTGGGTGGGAGTTCCATGTAGACTTATTTGGACAACTCTCCATGTAGAAAGGCATTCTTTATATCAAACTGTTGTAATGGCCAACCCAAGTTCGCAACTAGAGACAACAAGACTCGTACTATATTAATTTTAGCTACAAGTGCAAATGTCTTTGTATAATCGATCCCATAGGTTTGGGTGTACCCTTTTGCCACTAGTGTCGCCTTAAAGCATTCAATTGTACCATCTTCTTTGTACTTAACAGTATAAAATTGTCGACATCTAACTGGTTTCTTTCTTGGTGGACGGTCAACAAGTTCCCAAATATTATTTTCCTATAATGATTTCATCTCCTCATTCATAGTGGCTTTCCACCTTGGATAAGCTAAGGCTTCCTACACATTGTTAGGAATAGATACAATAGATAATTGATTTACAAATGACTGATTTGATTTTGACAAACAATGGTTAGACACATAATGACTCATAGGATATTTAATTTTACTAGAAAGTTTGAGTTCATATGTGGATTTAGGGATACATCTGGTGAGACGTTGAGGTAGCTATTTTCTAGATGGTTCAGGAACATCCTTGGTAAGTGATTGGTGTGGTGTGAGGGGCTCAGATGGAGGTGGAACCATAGCTTCAATTTCTGGGTGTTCATCATTGCTTTGATCCAAAATTTCACCTACTTCTTGATTAAATTTTTTAGAGAGTTCCCCTTCTTTAGAGATGTCCAAGCTGCCCACATCTTCAGGAATGTGAACATCCACATCTTCAGAGATGTCCAAGCTACTTACATCTTTAGAGATGTGAGCATCCACATTTTCAGAGATGTGATCACCATAGTCTAGAGTCTGAATTTCCTTTTGGTACTCCCCCTGAAGTTCAGGTTCAGAGGAAAAATACATCAAGTCTTCATGAAAAACTACATCCAACGTAATAAACATTTTTTGGGTGAAGGATGATAGCATCAGTACCCCTTTTCATAAGAAACATATCCTAGAAAGATACATCCTAGTGCTCGAGGAGATAACTTGTTGCACTGATGCTTATGGAGGTGTTCAAAAGCTACACAACCAAAGACATGAGGAGGTAAATTTGGGATAGTAGGAGCAACAATTGCCTTAGCAAGAGCCTAGGATGGTGTCTGGAAATCAATAGTGCTAGAGGGTACTTGGTTGATCAAATATGCTACAGAGGTAAGTGCTTCACCCCAATAGGATAATGGCATATGGGCTTCTATTAGAGAAGCATAGACAACCTCCAACAAGTGACGATTTTTTCTCTTGGCTACTCCATTCTGCTAAGATGTATTGGAACAAGTAGTTTGATGAATAGTTCCCTATGCTTCCAAATACTACTAAAGTTCAGAACTCAAATATTCACCTCCATTGTCACTACGAAAAACTTGAACTTGTGCACTTTACTGAGTATGAATCCTATTATAAATTTTTTGAAATAACAAGTTCACATGACTTTTAGACTTCATTAAGCATACCCAAGTTATCCTAGTACAATCATCAATAAAAGTAACAAACCAACATGATCCACCCAAGGTAGTGACTTTGGACAAACCCCAAATATCAAAATGTATGATCATAAATAGAATTGGACTTTTATTCAAAGTTAATGGAAAAGAAGCACGATGGCTTTTTGCAAGTTCACAAACTTCACACCGAAAGCTAGAAACATCAAATTTTGCAAATAAACTAGGAAATAATTTCTTCAAGTAACCAAAGGAAGCATGTCCCAAACGTTGATGCCATAACCAGATTTCAGATTTTTTTGCTTGTCCCCCTTAGAGCCATCCATTGCTAGAGCCTGACGCAACTTGTCCGAACTCTTTGACACCAAGTCCAAGTAATACAGCTTCCCTTGCCTAACACCACAACCAATCATTTGCCTCGTTTGGATGTCCTTAAACACATAGAAATCAGGCCAAAAATTACAACACAAAGTAAAGTAGTGGTGATTTGGGAAACTAACAACAAATTGTAATCCAAAGACGGAACCACTAAAATAGAATCTAGATTCAAAGTATCAATGAAAGGTAAGGATCCTTCTTTAATAACTGGGGCCAGAGAGCCATTGGTAGTGGAAATTTTTTTTGTGAGGATGGTTTAAGGGATGAGGCCTTCCTAGAATCAAACATCATATGATCTGTAGCACTGGAATCAATTATCCATGCACTATTAGAAATAAGTGTAGACATATTTAAAGACTTACCACCATTACCTACTATTGTTGCAAATGCTAAGATCTGTCCAGCAACATTATCCACTATCTTTGTTTCAATAAACGTTGCACTGGAGGTCTTCTTTCGTGAATCGTGGCTACGATCCCACCATTTTGGATTCCCAACAAGTTCAAAGAAGTGACTTTTGGTATGACTAGTTTGATTGCAATGGGTGCATTTGTAGGTGGATTTATCAACACCATTAGTGATCTTAGGTGGGTTTTGAGGAGGCCCATTCTGATTAGATCGGTTTCGAGTCACCATGGCTGAAGCTTTAGTCTTTTTTTGTTCTCCAATCATTGTTGTGCATTGAACAGATTCATGAAGGACCAATGCATAACATGCTTCTAATTCAGGAATAGGATCCTTTCTCAAAATTTCACCACGAACTTGTTTGAAGTCACCATCTAATCCAACAAGAAAAATATGCACCCTTTGTCACTAAACTAATTTTCAGTAAGATTCAACATCATTCTCACTTTCCATGATCACTTTATCATGATGATCCAAGTCACCAAAAATTTTGGTTAATTCTCCATAATACACAAACAATGTTTTGCCATTTTGTTTGACAGAGAAAGCCCTCTGATTCAAAACAAACACATGCAATTCATCTACTCCATCATAAAAAGCCTTAGGAAGAGTTTTCCAAATATCTCGAGCAGTGGGTAAGTGAATGTATCGCTTCATATTTGTTGGGGACATAGATATCAACAACCATCTTTTGACCTTTTGATTGGTTGCATACCACTTCTCATATCCATCATCCTTCTCTGTAGGTGGCTGTGAGTTACCATGAATGAAAGAGAGTTTCTCCTCCTCAACAATATGCATCTCCATGATTTGAGACCACAAATCATAGTTTGTTTCATTGAGTGTAGTCCCTGCCTTGAACGTGAATCTTCAGATTGAATAATAAAGGAAGTAGATTTTCTCTCAAATACTTTCGAATCTAAATCTGCCATGGTTCAATGAAGGGATACAAATGATTCAAGCTTCAATGCTCTGATACCAACTTGAAAATCAGAAATCCAGAAGAATATTTTTCATTCATTGTATTCACATAAAATTGTATAGGTGCATATATAGTTGTGTGCCAAATGCATAAAGCTATAGGAAAAGAAACAACTATAGGAAAGCTAAAGGAAAGAAAAGAATCAATTTAGGAAAGAATAGTTTAGGAAAGAATCAATTCAATATTAGAAACAATCCAATATTGCAACACTTTTGTTTCTGCATAGTTCTTGCATTTATAATAATTTATTGATTGATTACCACTGACACTTATCTGACAATAAACACTAACTCAGCTTAAACAAAAGGACTTGCAACAACTGTATAGCAACCATTAACTTCGGACATAGACACGTAGGGAAGAAAATCTAAATTAAACACTCTATATGATATTCATAAAAATGTATATGAGATTTGTTAAGAACTGTAGAAGAACTTATGGAAGAGTTAAAAAAAATGAACATTTCATGTTTATTCTTTTTTATTAAGAAGAAAAGAGAAACAATTATACATTAATGATAATGGATTAGCTATCAAAGAAAATATAATAGTTCAAAAGTCTTGACAGCCAAAAAGAACATGCACCAAATGGCAAAATTCAAAGTGAAAGCTAACTTTAGAGAGGTGAGAAACCATGACAATTTGAAAATTTTCTCTTAACTATTCTCAAAGAAGATGGAATCCAATTAACGTTTATTCTCTAAGGTTTTGATTCTTTTTGTAGATTATTGATATTCACTGGTCATGGCCTCAAATATTTCATCATATGTAGGAAGTTTCAATTCTAAATTCTCTCTATCTTCAAAGGAAGGTGGTTTGATGTTAGGAAGATTGATCATGGCTTCAAATAATTCTCCATCTGTAGGAAGTTTTAATTCTAACATCTTTGTACTCTTAGAAGAAGGTGAGACTTTGATGTTAGTAAGATTGATTAGTGCTCCAAAAAACTCATTTTTGCTCTCAAAAGCATCTTTTTCTATTACATAAAGGACATTGATGAATCTTCTCCAATTACCTCCCCTTTTCTCCCAAAAATCTTCTCCCTTTCTCCCCATTATTATTTTAGCCTTTTGACAATTGATGTGTCTTAGAAAACAATATCTTGTTATTGATCTCTTTGTTTCTTTGTCCACCACTTGCAATATTCAAAACAAATCCCATAGTAGATTAAACATATATTCACCAACAAAAATTCCAATTATTTGAAAGGAACCAAAAATTTTAAGCAACCATTAATTTCATAAAAATGAATTAGAATACACATTAGGACATACCAAAGATGAAATGAGAAAGAGAGTGGATGCTTCAATGACAAACTAATTCGACTGATCAAAACTCTAGTTAAAAATTTTCTCATCACTCGTCCGACTTTTGGTAGTAAAAATTATTTATGTGAGAATGCTTTCCTCTTTGACCTGTATTTATACTTTATGGTGATTTAAGATTGTGGTGTGCAATGGATACCTTGAAAAGTTGTGTAAGGTCTATTACAATTTTTTTTTTTTATAAATTTATAATATATAATTTTTTTTGATCGATAAACGGCCAAGGCCTTGATAATTTATTAATAAAAAATAATTTACAATAGTGTTCCACCATTCAAACAGGCACTGGTAGGAAAGAATGGGGAATAAAACCTCCAGTCTAGCTCGAGACCATGGTCTTTTATTATTACACTATAAGAGGGGCGTACCCTAGTCAGATAATCAACAAAACTTGCTATCAATAGAATGATCTTATTACATGTGAAAAATAATTCTGATTATAGCTGAGACCTCCTTGAGGATTATTCCATCCACTTCTCTTAGCGTTCTTCCATTGACAATACACTCACTCTGCCTAGCTATCTTATCAAACAAACTAGTTAGTAATAATAATACAATCATCTTTTAGAACTTGAAATCTACCTTGAACCAATTAAGTAGTTACTCATACCTTCTTTATTAACATTACCAATTTGCTAATATGGTTGTAATCCCTAAAAGCTTATCAATAAGAATGTTAGAATTTTAAACCCTTTCAGTTAATTATATTTAAATGTTGATAGTGAATATACTAACTTGAGGCTCACCTAATTTGCTATACTTCATTGAAACTAGGATTGTGATGGTGAAAACACTAAACTAATTTAAACCTACTATACTAGACAAATGGTATTAAGATCTAAATACCGACCCCATCTTGATCAGCATCGAAACTGATTCTAGCTATCTCGACTGAAACTCATTTAACTCACTATGACTAACCAAATTAGCTGGCCTCTAGATTGATACCATGGTTGTCCATAGTAAACCTAGGCTAGTCGGCAATGGACATCATTACCAACAGAAAACTTAAAAGTGCCTCCTTTGCCCAACATACTATATTTGAGTTATTAGAAGATGAAATAAAATAAAACTAAGCTTAAATTCCTCGGATATTTCAAATTAGATTATTAAAACAGAGAGCCTTAAAAATCCATTCTAAAGCTAGATAGCCAAGAAGTTCCAATCTGCTAGTAAAAACACAGAGAACCTTGATTCTATGATGACAAAAACATATATGTAATTTGATACAATTAAGATTCTGATAACCATAAAATCATAGAGCCATTTCTATAATGAATCAAATGTATAATTCTTCATACTATTAAGATCCTGTTAACCATATCACAAAATTGACCCATCAAAGAGAGAATATTTATGTTATATTATAAACTGTTCATACTGAGCATAAGTATACATTGATCCACCACTGTCGACCTTTAAACATTATCACAGAATCAAAACCCTAGAAAAAAGTATCTGGGACCTATTTCTAGCAGTAAGACTATAGGACCCAGAAAACTTAAACTACTATCAAAATGTGATAGGCCACTATAAACGTACAAACATTACATAGGCCCATAACCGGGCACCTCACAAAATTACCAAACTAGAAAACATAGCCCTAGTACTGTGATTAGCCTATTCCACTTCCCAAGATCAAAGAAAAACTGCCCAACACCACACTAGAGGGTCACTTACTTCCAATAAACCATAATGACTTCAGAGATGTCATTTTTATTTGCCAAATGAAAGTTGGGTAGGAATTCAAAATCAAACTTTGCCCTACTAGTTTTCTCTATATTTGGAGTGTAGAAATTTAGGGCTTCCAGGTTATCGAAGAGCACCCTCGGCTGAATGTATGCCTTGAACACATTTAGGTAATTGGTTAGCCATGTTTGTTCTCCTCCTAAATGATTCCCCTCCAATGGAGGAGGAATTGAATAATGGCCCCCATCTTGGGCCATTCCTGATAAAAAGCCAAATTTTCACGAATTACAAGTGAGGGTCGACAAAAGGCTACCTCCAGGTCTGGAGACCCCGGAGGGAGATCCATATACTTCTCTAGAAGAGGAATGCGTAGCTTATCATCTATGCTTCTAACGGCTTGTTCGAGACCCTTTCTCCAAGTTGGGTCAAAGATGTTGCAACAAAGTCTGATAATGAGCAATGGGTCCACCCTAGCTCTTGTCATGCAACCTATAAAAGTGCCTATAATATAATTATAATAATCATATATGTTAAATGTTGCATCTTGAGAATAGATTATTAGTGTGATCTAAAATATTGATAATAGTAAATTACATTGAATGATTGATTTGACTAGTTGTAAAAAATATCTTTATTAAGAAAATTAAGCTAATCTAATTTAAAATTGTCAAAGTAAATTTTAGAAAAAAACATAATAAATAAGTACAAACAATATTGACATTAATTAAAAATTAATCTTAAAAGTTCAACTTGAATGCAATTAAATTCTAAAATAAGATAAATGTAAATAATTATAATGATACCTTTAATAAAATACTTAAACAAAAAATAATAATTTAAATTTTAAATAAATATTAAAATTTATAATTTATTATAAACTTCAACATGAAGAAAATTATTATAATTCATGTGTTCCAAGGCAATAGTAATTGAGAAGGTACCTTGCACCATGATCTCACTCTATGTTTTTAGATATTTGGTATATTTTTAGTTGTATGAACCCATATGCTTCTATATAACTAATGATGCAAAGAGAAGCCCGTGGCTAAACAGCAGAGGATTTGCACTCTGAAATGACAGTTTTTGGAATTAATTAATTAATTAATTCCAAAAACTGTCACGTCCGGTGCAAATCCTCTGCTGTATAGACATTGCCCAAAGAAAATACCATTTCATTGAAGCAACTTGAAACAACGATGAATTGTGGACAACCACAATTGTCATATAACAAAAAGTGCTTTGTAAAACAAGACAAGCGCATGAGTTATTTATTAGAACAAATATTATAAAACAAATGAAAAATATCTTATTAAATTTTAAATATCTTAGCCTGCAAGAAATCTAAAAAAATCTTGTTTGGAAATTGAAGAAAAGTGGGGAAGGACCAAATGGAAATAGCCTGAAAACAGAGGTAGCCCATTCCAAAAGCATCTTGTTTCAGAAGTGAGCGGTCGAGAATGGAATCATTACAAATAGAAACCAAGCTGTATGGAATGCAATGTAACAGATCTTCTCTATGCCTCTTGTGGAAAACCACGAGGGCGCGAAGCTTATCCGGCACCCACTAGACTAAAACAGTGCATTTCGAAAAGACAAAATTGTCATTAGACTGATACAGTACAAAATTCTCATTAGACTGAAACAGTACATTTGGAAAACGTAAAATGCAAATATTGATACACATTGCAACTGCACCAGCCGGGAATCGAACCCGGGTTTGTACCGTGGCAGGGCACTATTCTACCACTAGACCACTGGTGCAGACGCGGAGTAGGATTAATGGAGCAAATCCACGAAATGTTTCAAAGGAGAGAGAAAAAAGAAATAAACGAAGAGCAATTGGAGATGCGGGGTATCGAACCCCGTACCTCTCGCATGCAAAGCGAGCGCTCTACCATTGTTCAGTTTTTGGTGAGGAGCATGAGAACACAAATGAAGCGCAGCGTCCTATAGATATTAATTCAGTTGCCTCTATAGCTCAGTGGTAGAGCGTCAGTCTTGTAAACTGAAGGTCCGTAGTTCGATCCTGCGTGGAGGCAACAAACGTCGGTGTCATGGCGTGAAAGGCGTGTTTGCATTGCATAATTTTGCTATGCTATGTTTGGCTCTTGAAGTGATGCAGGAAGCAAGAGAAGTTTGAAGTTATCTCTTGTTCTCATTCTACCGTGCGTTTTGTTTTTGCTTGGAAGGCGATGCAAGAGCAGAGGTTTACTATTAACACGCGTGCCCTTCTTTGGTCTCACATTGCCTACGCGCTATATGATATTACCACTTCATATGCCCCAATCTACACGATCGCTAATGTCTCTTTAGACTCTTAGAGACATCTGATAAAATTTGGAACGATACAGAAAAGATAAGCATAGCTCCTGCGCAAGGATACACGCATAAATCGAGAAATGGTCCAAATTTTCTAATTACATAATATCCCTTCACTCCTCATTTTTTTGATTATTATATTCATTTGCAAATCTTATTATTATTATTATATTCATTTGTAAATCTTTCATTAAGACATCAAATTAGGTCATATTTTCCTCACAAACTGCCCACACACTTTCTATGAATCCATCAATAGTAAATTAAAAAAATGTTTACGATTCTATCATATAATTTCTCATATACCAATTAGATTCATAGTTTTATCTTTACAAAAAAGTTGGCCATATTTCCTCACAAATTGCCCACACACTTTGTATCAATCTCCATTGTAGAGGGAGATTTTAAGAATGTGATTACTAGATCAATGGCATATACGACAATCCTACATGCATTCTATCCTGAAGGAGAATCCCCGCTCCTAAAGGAAGCCTCTAAGAAACCTTGAATATAGCAATACACAAAAGTTATGAGTTTTCTTAGATGATATGAACAAAAGAGAAAATTATTCCCCTTCCAAAATTCAAGAGATGAGTTTTCTTACATGATATGAACAAAAGAGAGAATGATTCCCCTTCCAAAATTAAGAGACAAGTTCTCTTACATGCTTATTCCAAAAGTCTCCCTCTTAGGTATAGACACTTAAAAATGGTGTTGATCATTCTCCAAAAATGTACCTCATGTATGAGGATATTTTGGAGAGAGAGGAGGATATTATAAAAACCATTCTTAATGTTGTCTTACCTTCATTACATCGAAATGACTTCTCTTCTATAGATGTTGCATTCACAGACATCATTAATCACGCTTCTCAAGCTTGTCTTACTCATAGGCATATATTAGAAGAAGAGGATGGTATCATTACCACTTTCCTTGATGCTCTCCCCTTTAGAGATGAAACCTTGAGCAAAAAAGAGTCTCACCAAGTCAATTCAATCCATGTTTTAGGTAGTGAGAATCGTAATATTGCGGTCCACCTTTGTCTAGATGTACCTTAAACTCACAACAAATGAGTGATCGTGATAAAAGATGTACAAAAATGTGATTACATGGAATAGCTCACATATATAACACTTGATACTACAAGGAAAATTATAATGTTCCTCCCTCTTCCCAACCTTTTCTTTCCTCCACTCCCTTGTCCTTAAATAAAAGTTGCTAAGGTGTATAATCTCATTGGACAAATTCATACTACTCTTAGGACTTGATTCAAATTCACTTGCACACAATTCCATGTCTTAGGATGCTTTACGAAATATTGTTGTTCCTCCTATTGAATTTAAGGATGAGATAGCCTTGCTAGAGTGTATGAATACAAACAAAACTAGGGGAAATAACCCAGTAGCTGCCCAAGATAACTTCATGCACCTATAATTCCTAATTTGTTGATGAAGGGTGCTCCCCTTAATACCATAAACTCGTAACAGAAACAAGGAAACAACAACAAATGCGAGAACAAATTATGGACTTCTTATTATTGCCGCAAATGTGGAATTACAGAATTCACAGTTACAATATGCTAACCCACATGGGTGCCTTCATTCAGTAATCTGCAAGGCTAGGCTATGGACTACCACCCAGAGTTGTCCTAGACAATGTTCAGGCCTTTCTTAAATAGGCAATTTTATGCCACCTGGGAAGGTTCTAGATGGTCAAACTTAATACCTAGGGCCAATAGACCCTAACAATACATATAGAGGCGGCCAAATACATCTTTGACAATTATTTTAGAAATTTTAGGTAGCCCAACTTTGGAAGGTCATAACTCTCGAACAATTGCTCTGATTGGCTATTATAACCACTTTTCGAAAATGTTAGCTTTTGATTCTACAGGTTCGAAACTACGATAATGCCCTTTCATCAAGTTTTCAGACCTCATCTGGGCACTCTAAGGCCTCCAATGGTGAGCCTGAATATTATCTCCTAAATTTTCCATAAAAAATCTACAATAACTTCTCTGATACTTAAGCTGGAGCAATGAGTTTTTTATGGCTAGATTATAACTCTAAATGAACCTTCATGTAGAAAATGAGAACATTCTAAGCTCATATGACAAACTTACTAAAAATAGTAAGTTCCCATAAATAGTAATGACCCCGTCTACTAGTCCTTATTAAAATAGTGAAGATTAAAAATAAATTATTTTTGGGTGATGCAAGAGTACTCTTACACCCAAGATGCTCCTACATCAAACACTCGAGGTAATTTGAAAAGTGACTCTGTCATGTCTCTAGTGTTCAGAGGAAAACCAAGATGGTTAACCTCCTCCCTTGCTAGCCGTGATGAATCCTCTACTGGCCTCCCTTTCCATTTGACTAGATATTCCTCATAAGTTCTGTTCTTGGTACTTTTTCCAACACGACTTACATTTCAATCAAGCCAAGTTTCTTTCCCTTGGCAAGGCACTACTCGATTGATTACCTACTTGGGATTCCCCTATGGAAATTGGGTGATAGCTTCCATATGATATGAAAGATCTAGGACTTCTTCATCACTTCCTAGGTCTAGAAGTCTGGCAAAAGGAGGACTACATTTTCTTAACTTAAGGAAAATACAGTGTCAAACAGCCCCACAAGGTGCTTATACACTTTGCACAACATTCTGACCCAACCTAAGCTTGTGAGGCCTCCCTGCCCTACCTTAGTCATGTACTATGTATTCATTTTTATGATGTGTTTCCTCACCTTCTCATGAATATTCTTCAAATGTTCAACAAATTCTTCTACTTCAACACTACTTATCTCTCCTTTATCCAACTGCCGCAATTCATAAGCATTTCTTGGACTACTCCCATATACAATATGAAATGGTGATTTACTAGTACTCATGTTGATGGAATTATTATATGCAAATTCTCACTATGGTAAAATCATATTCCATCATTTTGGCTTGTCTCCAACCAAACATCTCAACAAGTTTCCCAAACTATGATTCACAACTTCTGTCTGTCCATTAGTCTGTGGATGATGTCATGAACTAAACTTCAACTCTATCTTCAATTTCTTTCATAATGTACACCAAAAATAGCCAACAAATTTGGTATCTTGATATGAAACTATACTCTTTGGCAGACCATGTAGTCTCACCACTTCTTTGAAAAATAACTTTGCTACATGAACAACATCACTAGTCTTCTTGCAAGGAATGAAATGTGTCATCTTAAAAAATCTATCAAACACCACAAAAAATAGAATCATGCCCTCGCTGAGTCTTCGGTAATCCAAGAACAAAATTCATACTGACATCCTCCCATGGCTTCTCTAGTACATGTAATGGTTGATACAATTTTGTATTCTACTTTACTCTCACCATTTGACATACTTTGCAACTCTATATAAACTTCTTCACATCTCATTACAACTGTGGCTAGTAATAATTCTCAGCAACCAAAGCAATGGTCTTATCTCTGCTAAAATGTCCAATCAATCCTCCACTACGCTTCTCCTTGATGAGATTCTCTCTTATTGAACTTCTAGGAATGCACAACTAGCTTCCTTTGAACAATATACTATCTTAGATCATGAAATCCAACCACTTTTTCCTATCAAGTGTAACAATTTTTGTACAAGCTTTCCACACTTCACCAAAATTAGGATCATTTGGATACAAAGTACTAAATTCCTTGAACCCAACCACCTAAATTTGCATTTTTGTTAGAAAAAGTTATCTTCTTCTAAGAGCATCTGCAACTCTGTTAGACTTCCCACTCTTGTGTTTCAAAACAAATATATAACTCTGCAAAAACTCAACTCACTTCAAATGCCTTTGGTTTAATTTTCCTTGACTATTCAAATATTGCAAAGCTTGATGATTAGTATACAAAACAACTCCTTAGGAAGAAGATAGTGTCTCCACTTTTTCAATGCTTGAACTATAACATAAAATTCTTAATCATAAACATAATATTTTTTTTTCATACCATTCAACTTCTCACTAAAATAAGCAATAGGTTTACCTTCTTGGGTCAAAACAATTCCTATTCTAGTACCACTCGCATCACAGTCTACTTGAAACACCTTGTTAAAATCAGGAAGTGCTAAAAGAGGTTTCTCAGTAACTTTCTATTTCAACATATTAAAACTCTTATGTGCTCCTACAGTCCACTTAAATTCTTTCCTATCCCCTCTTGTTGTTTCAGTCATGGGTCCACAAACACTACTAAAACCTCTTATGAACTTTTTGTAAAAACTAGCCAGTCCATGAAAAGATCTTACCTTTTTAGTACTTCTTGGAGTAGGTCATTCAAGGACAACCTTCACTTTCTCTAGGTCAATTTTTAGACCTTTTGCCAAGACTAAAAATCCCAGGTACACCAACTCCTTTACAAAACTACACTTCTTCAAGTTTATCAACAATTTTTCTTCCCTCAACTTATCAAATACCTTGCGAATATGGATCAAGTGCTCCTCCAATGTCTTACTAAAGATCAAAATATCATCTAGGTAAAAAATCACAAACTTATCCATAAATTCCTTTAGTACCTCATTCATGAGCCACATGAAAGTGCTTGGTGCATTGGTTAGCCCAAAAGGCATGAATAACCACTCATATAGTCCTTCCCTTGTCTTGAAAGCAGTCTTCCACTCATTACCTTCTCTAATATGAATATGATGGTACCCACTCTTCATATCTATCTTTGTGAAATACCCAGATCCACTCAAACAGTCCATAATATCATCCATCCTTGGCAATGGAAATTTGTACTTGATTGTGATCTTGTTGATAGCACGTGAATCTATGCACATCCTCCATTCTCCATTCTTCTTTGGTGCTAATACGATTGGTACAACACATGGACTCAAACTCTCTCAAATCAACTCCTTCTGCAACAACTCATGAACTTGTTTGTTCAACTATTCACTTTCTACTGGTGTCATTTTGTGTGCTACCTTGTTTGGCAAATTAACTCCTAGAACCAAATCCATCTGATTATTGATCTTCCTCATTGGGGGCAATCCATTAGGTACATTTTTTGATACAATGTCAGAAAAATCTCCCAACATATCTGCAAATTCTGCAAGTACCTCCTCTACTTCTTCTTTACTATCTTTTGGAATTATAACAAAACACATATGCTCATGCTTCATACCTTTGAGAAACTCTTTTCCATCAACAAAACATATTCTAGCAGCAATGCATACTTTTTCTTCTTTATAATGACTTCAACTTATGCTTCACTCCATCCTTGGTCAGAGTGTAGGTATTTGCTCACCCATCTTGTACAACATGCCTGTCAAACTGCCATGACCTATCCAACAACATATGACATATATCCATAGGTATGACATCACTTAGTACCTCATCCTAGTAGCTTCCAATCTTGAACTTCACTGAGCACCGCTCATTGACCATGACCTTGTGGTCATCTTGTACCTAAGAAATATGGTATGGACATAGGTGTTTCTGTCTCTTTAGCTTCAACTTTGTGACCATCATTTTTGACACTATATTTTCAATATTTTCACCATCAATGATCACATCATAACACTTATCTTCACATCTGCAACTTGTGTGAAACACACTCCTTCTTTGATCAAGTTCATTCTCACCACTCAACATGAATCTTTTGTTAACTAAGACTTCTCCTCTTTCAACATCTTTAGAATTTGATGATTTGACATCTTCATCAACATGTGCAACTTTGGCTTGGCCTTCTATTCTTTGATATGTCCTTCCTTATCACTAGGGAACATTCAAATTCTCTATGCCCTTCTTCTCTGTAGTTAAAAAATTCCCCATAGAAGCCTCCTCTTCCAGATCCTTGTCTTATGTCTCTTCCTCTTTGATCTCTATTATTTTAATCATGGAAACGATTGGAATTATTTTCCCTCTGGTTTTGACTACTACTTGCAGCCTCATCCTTGTTCTTTTGATCATCATTACGGCCTCCATAAGATCATCTATCAAATCTTCCACCACGACCTCTTCCACTATTTTTTTTGTCAAACTTCTTGCTTAGTTTCTCCTCAACTCTTAGGGAAAATCGGTATGCCTCCTCAATATTGTTCATTCAAAATAGACTCAACTTGTCCTAAATACTTAGCCTTAATCCATTAAGATAACATGCCACTTTCTCCTTATCAGCTTCTGCATTGTCAATTCTAATGAGAACTTGGTAGAACTCTTCGGTATACTCTTGAACAGATTTTCTTGCTTGCTTCAACCCTTGCATTTTATTCAATAGATCAAGCTCATAATCCACATGAATGAATCTTTAATTTATCTATCATCCGATCCCATCTGGTGATTTTGTCCTTTTCCTTTCTATTTCGCTCTAACTGAACCTCTTACTACCAGATATTTGCATGTCCCTTTAGTTTCACCTTCACAAAATTGACCCTATCAAGATCCTTAATATCTTTAGATGAATACTCAAAGTACTTCTCCAATTCTTTGATCCAATCAATCAACTCCTCTGGGTTGAGATTTCCCAAAAATGTGGGAACTTCAAACTTAGGTCTTTTTCCAATCTTGGAGATGGCCCTAAAAAGCCTCTC
Source organism: Cupressus sempervirens (assembly GCA_028749045.1). Classification (NCBI taxonomy): domain Eukaryota; kingdom Viridiplantae; phylum Streptophyta; class Pinopsida; order Cupressales; family Cupressaceae; genus Cupressus; species Cupressus sempervirens. The sequence continues at coordinate 149,498,714 of CM053793.1, forward strand.
TTCCTTTGGGTTTAGAATTGCCTCTACTTCGACATTTTCTTCTACTTCATCCTCATCCTCATTTTCATCTCTTACAGGAATATTTATTCCTCTATGCATTTGTTCTTCCAATGCTTGCATTTGTCTTTGGAGGGCTCTAAAATCCTTAGGTATAACACTTACGACTCTTTCGCCACGCTCTCTTCGTGGAGACATTTGCGTGCTTCCGCTGAAACCCTACTATAACTATCTCACAATCGGAAATGTGTCTATATTCTCAACCCAAACCACAGTCTTGGTGCGAACTACCTCATAGTTGGCGCTTTTCCACACACTCAAGAACTATAGCTTTGATACCACTTGATGAAGGGTGCTCCCCTTAATACCATAAACTCATAACAAAAACAAAGAAACAACAAAAAATGGGAGAAAAAAATATGGACTTCTTATTATCATCACAAATGCGGAATTACATAATTCACAGTTACAATATGCGACCCCACATGAATGCCTTCATTCAGTTATCTACAAGGCTAAGCTGCAAACTACCACCCAGAGCTATCCTAGACAATGTTTAGGCCTTTCTTAAATAGGAAATTTTATGCCACTTTAGAAGGTTCTAGATGCTCAAACTTAATACCAAGGGCGGACAAACCCTAACAATACATACAGAGTCAACCAAATACATCTTTGACAGTTATTTTAGAAATTTTGGGTAGCCCAACTTTGGAAGGCCATAACTCTCGAAGCATTGCTCCAATTGGCTATTATAACCACTTTTTGAAAATACTAGCTACTGATCTACAAGCTTGTTTTCTACCCATATAGACCCAGTAATTAAATTTTCAATTTATAGTCATGAACTCCTTTGAACAATGGTTCATTCTGAGAAGTTTGGATGTATAATCCATTAGCTTGGGTTCAATGATTCATTTCCAATTTAGAAATGTTGTTTGTCAATTCATAAATTGAAAGGCTCGATGATGAAAAGTTCATTTTTAAGACCAACTTCAGAGGTTCCCCCTAATACCATTAATGCAATCAAGTTCAAAAGAAAGTCTCAGAAATTACCACACCTTTTGTGACTCAATTTAGATTGGTTTAAAGGTGTCAAAATGTAGTAGCTTAGAGTCTAGAAACATTTTTGGAGATATGTTGTACATTGCTATAAAGAATTCCAAGGCAATAAATACCTACTCTTGGATTATATGTCATGGAGATAAAATTCAGAAAGGATATTCTCAATAAAAAGAAAGTAAGTGATTTCTTTGTCCTCCCAATGTCAAAGACATACAAGTTATCTGAGATTATTCTTTCAGATCTTCTATGATGTCTTTGCATCCATTGGAGACTCAATGAAAATTTGGGGTTAGTAAAGAAGTTATGTCAAATGAATAATTCATTGATTCAGGATAAAGATCAATACTGAACTCCCAATCTTGGTAGTGGATGAATAATGATAATAAGCATTCGATAAAGTGTTAATGAACACTTACTTAGATATGCCAATCTCCAGGGAAAGTCCCCATCTATTCTTTAATTGATCTCATGAATTATTAAATAAGAGGCTTTACCAAAAGGCTTCTTATTCTTGTACCCAATTTGATATAAGGAGACTCAGAGTGTTGGGTGAAAATTCGCTTGTTTTAATTCACCTACACATCAGACACATTGGGTTCATATGTCATAATTAAAATCGCATGTTCGAGCCTATCTAAGGTTTTAATCAGTCCCCAAAGATCAATCAATGTTGATACACAAAAGATTTAATACTTCAATGATGGTCAACATAGTGAGTAAAGATGATATCCCGAAGTAATACCAATGAGGCTTCACTCATTTTTGGTTCAGTTAGATATAACAAGCATAGTATTAACTCCTATGGTGGTTAGGATGAATGAGTTTGAGAAGTAATGCATAAAATATGCAAGTGTACGCTTATGTTTCCAGTAAAGGCACACTTGTATTTGCAACACTAGTGTTTGGCAATAAACATGTGGTTCTATATGCTTAGAAGCTCATACATAAAGATTCTTCCAAGCTATGATCAAGGATGAGATTTATAGGCTCATCCCAAATGGGGATATAGATAGGAGCAATAGAACAAATAAAAAGGATCCATAATGAAATTCCCAAAGCACTATCAGGTTAGACTGACCCATAACAATGAGAATTGTCTTTTTCACATCATGATATTTTGATGATGCTCGATTTGCAAGCAAGAGATGATGAAACCAAATCATGGATTGACAAAGCCCCATGATCATGTCTGTATGGAAGCATCAAATGCAATTAGATAGTTTGGCAAAATGCCTACACTGAGTATGCGATTCTCTTCCAAAAATGAGTTTGATGGAACACCCATGCACCCGATTGTTGTAACTATATGTCATCATCAAGGTCTAACCTTTTGTCCATGGTGAATAACCATACCATAGAGTAATGGAATAAGCTTTGATATCGAAACCAGTCATGAGCAGAAGAAATGGTAAGGATGATGTGTTCCATGTGTTTGATTGAATGCCCCTGAGATACATGAGTAATACTCAAACACACATGCCTATAGAAACTACTACATTTGGGTTCATTTTTTGACCTTTATTGGTCGAATTTTTGACCCAATTTCTGACCAACTTTCGACCAACTTCGACCAACCCATTGGTCGATATTTTTCTGGTTGAAATTTCGACCAACTCTTTGGTCAAAAACCTTCCCAAGCCATTGTGTAGGTTCAAATGGGAATTGGTCAAAATTTTGACCAATGAAGGTCAAAAGTTTGACCAACAAAGGTAAAAAAAAGTTTGTGCGTTGGTGGAAATTTTGACCAATAAAGGTGAAAAAAAATTAAGGCGTTGGTGAAATTTTGACCAACAAAGGTGGAAATAAAATTTAGATGTTGGCAGAAATTTCAACCAATGAAGGTGGAAATTTTGACCAACAAAGGCGGAAAAAAATTTAGATGTTGGTGGAAATTTTGACCAATGAAGGTGGAAATTTTGACCAACAAAGGTGGAAAAAAAATTTAGACGTTGGTTGAAATTTTGACCAACAAAGGTGGAAATAAAATTTGGGCATTGGTGGAAATTTTGACCAAAAAAGGTGGAAATAAAATTTGGGCATTGGTGGAAATTTTGACCAACAAAGGTAGAAATTTTTTTTTACGTTGGTGGAAATTTTGACCAACAAAGGTAGAAAAAAATTTAAGCGTTGGTGGAAATTTCCACCAACAAAGGTAGAAAAAGCCCAGGAGTTGGTGGAAATTTCGACCAATGAAGGTGGAAATTTCCACCAACAAATAGGTGTAAATTTTTTTTAGGCATTCTATAAAATAGTTCACATGTCTTGCTTATGATATGATATTTTACATGCATCCTACACTCTCTCATCCAACTGATGATGGATTACACAAAGTGATATGAAACCATGATTCTGAAAAAAACACAATCAAGTCCAATATGAACTTGCACTACAAATGGATTGTGGAAATCTGATATTCTTAATTTTGCATGCATGTCTACCAGGACAAATGTATGTTTAAGTTGTGATTGTCCTAGTAGACATGAATGCAATTTTACCAATATTAGATTTCCACAATCCATTTGTAGTGCAAGTTCATTTTGGATTTGATTGTGTGTTTTTTAGCATCATGGTTTCAGAGGACTCTGCGTAATCCATCATTAGCTAGATGAAAGAGAGTGCAGGATGCATGCAAAATGCCATATCATATGCAAGGCATGTGAACTATTTTATAGAATGCTTGAAAAACACCGATGGTAACTAATATGAAGAATATATAATTAGTTATATGATTGAGACAAATCATGTAACAGTGAGTTGGTCAAAATTTCAACTAATGGGTTGGTCGAATTTGGTCAACAATTGGGTCAGAAATTCAACCAATAAAGGTCAAACAATGAACCCAAATGTACTAGTGCAAGTATGCTCACCAAGTTACTCTTTGAGTTCAGTCATGAAGTCACTCCACCAAAGTGCCTCATCAAGGTCAGTTGTTAGGTCCGCTCATCGAGCTTGCTCACCAAGTCAGCTCACCATGTCACATCTCTAAGTGGACTCGCTAAGTCGGCTCACCAACTTGCCCCACAAAGTTGCCACTTTAAGCCCACTCACCATGTTAGATCGCCAGGGCGGCTCCCCAAGTCAGCTCACCAAGATGACAATTGAAGTATGCTCACCAAGTCGACTCTCTAAGTTCACTCACCAAGTTTTCCCCCTAAGCCAACTCTCTAGGTCAGCTCACCAAGTCACCCCCACTTGCCCCACCAACTCACCACTTTAAGTCGACTCACCATGTTAGCTCACCAGGCCGACTCCCCTAATCTGAACTCCTTATATAGAAATAAATTTTATAATCAAAATCTACAAATCATGTCTATTTGTTTATTGATATTTTTGCATTTTAAAGTTAATACTAGGACCACCTTTGACTGAAGATAACCACCAAATGTTTATTGAATAAACATAGTCACATGTGCTATTGGATGAATGGCTTCCTCTCCACCAGCTTCATCAAGGCATATCGACTGCATAGTATCAACTGCAAATCTAAAAGGAAAAAGAAAAATAAGATATCAATCTGTGTGCGCGCATGCACATGCGAGCATGTATGCGTGTGCCATGTAAGTATGTTTAAGCACATCAATGGAGATTAATTTTTGTGTGCACATAATTTGTAGCATATCCTTAAATACTCCTTTCTATGAGCATTTCTATCTTGATATATGTCGGTATGATTTAAAAATTGAAAGACTCTAAGCCCTTTGCAATTCATGTTACCTCAAAAACTCATGAGCGTCTTCCTATTTTCCATATCCAAGGTGATTGCCAATGTTTTTAATTCTAGAAAGTATTCTAATTGGTGAAAAGGCACCACCTCTTGCTCTCACCCTCGAGACAAGAATCTCAAGCTTACACATGAAGCACCAGTCTTTCTTTGACCTGAGCAGACCCAACAAATAGTATAGGTTATTGTTTTTGCAAGCCGCAACTAATATTGCAATGCCTGTGTCTAAGGATAAATCTACTGAGAAATGATAACATACATTTTTGAGAATGCGATCCATGGAGTAGATAGGCTGCAAGAGGTTTTGTGTATATCAGGCATTGAAGCACCACGTTAGCAAAGCAACTGCCAATAGACCAGTGGAAAGGCAAAGATCATGAATAACAATCTACCCAAAAACTAATTCTTTACATTTAAAAATTACAAGAATTCACAAACAAAATGTACCCTAACCCCTCCTAAATTGAACCTACAATTTAACCTATTATACTTATATTTCAATGTAAATGACACAAGATTATAAATCAACTCATGAAGATATTATCATTCTACCATTCTGAACTTTGAGATTGGTTTTTCTAACAGTCATTTGGATTGCCATAGACCATAAAACAAGAGGTAAAAGCATGTGCTCTCAAATAGAATAAAATGTTGGCACATACCTGTCTTCCACATTCCAATTCCAATGGACAAAGTCACCAACACAAATATTATGCCGAGTTATTGATAATAGATTCTAATGCATACATTCAAGTGGAAAATATGAAAATAAACAAGTGGAACAGCCTCAGTTATTTACCTTTGGGAACACCCAGTTTAGGGAAAACTTTAGTGCATGTTCTTGCTTTGTTACCTACATACCTTTCTATGCAATAATTTTCTCTCTCACATGTGGGGGCAGGGGAGACAAGGAGGCTCCTTTGTTGTCTCCTTGGCTATGCAATAGTTCTGCAACACCCTACACCCTCTCTCTCTCTATGCAATAGTTTAAAGGTATAATCCACATTTGAAATGTGGAAAGTTACCAAATTTATTCTAGTTTACTCTCTTTTTTTCTTTTTCATGTAACAGGAGACCCTGTAGTAATAGAGTTGTGTTTCCCTAGCACATGATCTAATTCATCATTCAATGCAAGACCCTGACCAAGAAGCTCCTCGTCCCTGCATTAAATTTGAAATAAAGGTGAACCAACTAGATAATGGGCTAATAAAACATGCTTTATTGCTAGTGAGAAGCATTAAAAACTAGTTCACTTTGCATTTGTAACCTTGGGCAGGGTCTTAGCAACATGCTTGCATTGAACCTTTGATGTAAAGGAGAAGTACGCAAGGTCACAACCCTCAGGAAGGCTTTCTTAGATAAGAAGTTTCTGAGCATACACAAATCCTCACTAATAATGTTGCTGTGATTTTCTTATTTAAATCCAAACAAAGTTGTATTATCTTGGGCAGAGGAGACTACTGTTGTTTTTGGTTAAGGATCCTTTAGGTCAGTAGAATCACATGCAAACTGGATGTGACATTGTAGTAAGCAAACTGTAATAAGAGCTAGGAGCTTGCCTAGTGATCAAGGCTTGAGACTGGACACTGGATGAAGTATTTGTAGGCATTTGAGTCTCAAGCATCACCAGCTCAAAATCAAACTGAAAAGGAAACTTGGCAAATAAAACTAAATAAAAATAGTATTCTTGAGTAAGCATCAACATTGTATGAACAATACCATTACAATGAACTATACTTGGTACAAATATATTGTTGGCTGAGTATAAAGAACATTGGTGGTGAATTCAAGTCCAAGCTACAAAAGCAAAGACATTTACATAAAAACTAAGCAACCCTGTCTGGCAAGAAAAGATATATAGAGATTTTCGACTGAAATTACAAATTGATGCTAAAAAACTTAAACCATAAGAATTGTTCTATAGAATAATAAAGAAGAAAGATGAAGAATCAAACACCTGAAGGATACAATGTTGATGCAACTTTAGAAAGATCGTTCAAAAGACATCATATGCTCAGGCTGAAGGAGCTTTGAGATTCATTACTACACTCAGAATGGGGTCATCTTCAATCTTCTGAAGACTGAAGATGAGCCCATTCCCGAGTGTAGTAATGAATCTTATATAATGCAACAAAGAAATAACATCAACGAGAGTAACCATGCCATCTCTTAGCATTCTTAGTAATGCCATTGGCACATAAAGAACTGGGCTACACTTCACAATGCCAAAACCTTGAGTAGAATTCACTGTGGGAAGAAGCAAGTTATGTTTCCTTGGCAGGTGTTAGCTAGCAATCATTTCATATAACATCTTATAAAAGAATTCCTAAAGCTAACCACATTTTGAAATGAGATAACAACTGATATATATCATTTCAAACTCAATTTATTCCTATTTGTGCATAAAATTTTTTCATAAAATGCCAAGAAACCCCACTGCTTTAATATCAACATTTTCTCAGCAAAAACCCATAAAAGCTTACCTCTGCATTCCTTATTTATGATTCTAATGATGCAAAGTAGTCTTGTTGTTGGCAAATATAAACTAAATTCTGAAGGATACAATGTTAGAGTAGCTTCAGAAAGATCATCTGAAGGACATGATATGCTCACGCTGAAGGAGCTTTGAGGTTCATTACTACAGTCTGGAATGGGCTCATATTCAATCTTCTGAAGATTGAAAATGAGCCCATTCCTGAGTGTAGTAATGAATCTATAACCTTGACACCGATCTCTTTGCAGACTTGCACACAGGCTTTAGAATACTAATGACATAATTCATTTGTCCATACTATTGGAGCAAAAATACTATTGTAGAATCCAAAAAAGTTAGGCCAAATAGGTAGATTACATAATCATGAAATTGTGAACCATTACACACACACACACACAAGAAGAATAGTACCTTGAAGCACTACTAATCAAATCTTCATTAATAGGTGGGCAACTTAAAAAAATCAAGCATGTCGACTCTGAGAGGTCCTGATTTGTTTACCCCAAACTCAAATTAGATAATTGTCATCATAAAAATTGAAATATCTGTATCTTTCAAATGAAATTGAAGAAATCTAAACATAGAATACTGATGAAAATTGTACCTGGAGATAGGTTGCCATTCTCTTAATGTTCTCAATGTATTCAAGAAGTGGTACGTGAGGACCTAATCCTGAGGGGTGAGGATCCAAAGAATCATTTCCATCGAAATATACAATGATTAAAAAGGCCTGCTGAACTGCATCCTAGGTGAGCCAAAGCAATAAATATATTAGACTGAGAATATCCAACATTTGCATATAGAGCACCTGCAACACCAATCTCATAAAACCTATAAGGCAAGCATGAATCTCATAATCATAGGTAGTGTCACTATTTACAGCCACTGAATAAATATGTTGACAACATACAATATTTATAAATATATCAAACTCCACGAAATACTATGCAGTAAAAAGCAATAATAAAATAATTATGCTAGAGGTGCACAGTTACATGAAAAATCCATTTTTACTTATGAACAAAAAGAAACAAATAATAAACAACCTAACATATGTAGTTTTTCTGCAGCATGGTGTTAGTCCTTTCCTATTATCTTTTTTCCAACAGTTCCAACAAATGTTTGCAGTTGTGCCTAATGGAGATCACACAAATCTGATATATAATTTGATAGCTGTAACATATGATCCATGAGAGAAATTTAGCTTAAAAGATGGACTTTCTAAGACTTCTATAGACTCAAGTTTTAGGATCCATGTAGTATCCATGGAAATATGTTTGTAAAACTACTGTATTGCAACTGGAACAAATTTATGGTAAAAAATTTAGAAAGGAACTTGAAGAACATATTAGCCACTCATCTTCATCATGTTGTCCAGATGAACAACTTCAGTAGCCATATGTTGAGATAAATGACTTCAATTGGCTAAATAACTGAAAATTTGCACCTCGACAAGTACCCCACATTTTCCCTGCACTACCGGTCTGCTATGAAACATAGACGTACTTTCTGTGGGGTGTATATAAGTATGCTCGCCAAGTTGAAAGTCTGTGAAAAACCCTAGGTTTGGCTTTTACAATTTACCCTGGCGCGAATTCTTTTTGAAAAAAGGGGCGAAGAACGGATATTCTTCTCTTGGCTATTTGGACGTCATGGTTGAGTCTCATGAAAAAGGTGTTTTAGTCCTACCGTCGGATCTGATTTGAATCCATGGTTGTTGCATACTCACTATGGCAAGATGCTCATATGTTACGCATAGCGAGATGTCGATCAATGAAAAATTACCCCTGATACTGAAAAGTGGAATCCGATGTCGCAAAATGTGTTCATGGGATGATCTTATGACCACGTGATACGTCCCAGACCTGTTAGTTCAAGAAGGAATGCATGTGGGAAAAAACTTGCAAGTGGTGTCATCGGAGTTCAAAAATATCTGGCGATTCGCCAAGTCACTAATAAGAAACACTTGCGATTTACTGGTGGCGATATAGCGAATGGCCGAATACTGGCTAAATAGCCACGAAAATGCACCAGCTAAATAGCTTGTGCCGTTACCTCCCTTACTTCCATTAGCTCCTACAAAATGTATTGCCCTGCACAATTTTGGGCTGTGTCCTTTTAAATAGGCTTGGGGCAGCGTGAGGGTGGGGAAAAATATTTATGGGGCCTTGAGCCCACGTTGTTGGAAGTTGGAAGTTTGTGGTCATGGGTGGTTAGTGTTAGGGGTTTGGGGTTATAAAATAAGTTCTAGTTTTAGTATAAGTTAGTTTATATATATATATATATATATATATATATATATATATATATATATATATATATATATATATATATATATATATATATATATATATATATATATATATATATATATTTGTTAGTTTTGATTATGTTTTTATTTATATATATAATTTAATTAATATGTGTCTTTTAAAAATTAGGTTAGAATTAAGTTAGTTTGTTTTTTTTTTAATTATTTAAATTAATATTAAATTAAGATTAGTTTTAAATTTAAATTAGTATTAGATTAGTTTAATTTTAAGTTAGTATAAATTTAATTTAGTTTTTAGTTCTTATTAAATTTATTGTTTGTGATAATTAATTTAGTTTTAGTTTAAAGATAGATTAGTTATTTAAAATAAGTTTAAAATTTAGATTTTAATTGTTAGATAGTTTAATTTAAATGTTTTAAAACATTGAAAATTTATTGTTTGGAAGTTAAGTTAGTAGTGTTAATGTCTTAATTTTTATTTTTACTTTTTATTAATTTTAGTATTATGAGTTGTTAATGAGTAGTATCAGATTTTAGATAGTTTTAAAAAAATTTAGGTTTTTAGTATGTTTTTAAATTAGGATATTTGGTAATAGAGTTGTTTGCTTTGTATTAAATAAAGTGTTAGTTTAAATGATGTTAATTAGTATTTTTTTTTTAGTGGAATCAAATATAATTGCTTTAAAAGCATAGTTGTGTTAGTATTATTAAATAGTATTATTGTTAATTTATTTTTTAGGATTGTATCTTATAGACCAAATACAACACATAATTATCTCTTCTTACACAATAATACATTTACTTATCTATTTACCTTTATAATATATTTTGACAATTATATAAATATTATTAATTCTTATTTTCAATTAAATTTTATAAAAAAAAACTAATAATTAATATAGTGAAGTTGTAAAGTTGTAATAAATTAAATTTTAAATAGAAAATTTTTGAAATAAATTTTCTAAAATTTAATTGATATAAACTCTTGGAGAACTACTATGCTAAATCTATGTGAATAGTTTTTTTAATAAAAAATGATATAATATTTAGCTGAAACTTTAATAACCTTATTTTATACTCTAATTATTAAATTTAATTATTTTAAAAATAAATTTATATAATAAACTTCCCTATCTAAAATTTGATACTACTCATTAACAATTCATAATACTAAAACTATTGCCAAATATTCTAATTTCCTATTTAAAATTTAATTTATTACAAGTTTACTACTAATGTTTGCAAGAGTAAGACTGCAAATTAGAATCCTAAGTAGAAGTTCATGGGTCACTGCCACAAATGCAACAAACAAGGACATCAGGCACATGAATGCAAAACCAAGACCTTGAGCACACAAAGATTTGAAGGATACTCCTATAACTATCAGAAGTATGGAGATAGAGCATATGAGTGCAGATCCAAGCCTAAGTGGTCATCAAATAAATAGACAAAGGTAAATCATAATGGAAAATCTTATAATGAGGATTACAATACTAGGTATAGTTGTCACTACTATCAAGAATATGGACATGTTCCTAAGAATTGCATAAGAACACACTTTAGAAGTGACTACAAAAAATGGTTGAGTCAACTACATGTTTTAGCTGGTTGAAGATTGGTCACAAAAGTAAGAATTGCCCAACAAGGTCAAAAGTGCCAAGCAGTGATTCAACAAAGGCAAAGAAAAGGCAAATGTTGAGAATGTCAAAGATGAAATGAAAAATACATGGAAGAGAAAGGAAGATTGCAGCACATCAAGTTCTGATGGGATCTCTTCACCCAATGGGTCAATTGATGACACCACCTCCAACTAAGAAATCAAGAGGTATGTGTGGGACTGATATTTAAATAATATATCATAATTATTTCCAAGGACTTAGCTTTGAAAAGATTATATTTTCATGAAGAAAGATGCAAAGTTTTGTTTAGAATCTTGAAGAAATCTTTTAGTTTTTCAATTTTCATGTTACTGTCAAGCATGAAAATTTTCACTTAAGTTGTCGAGTGAAATCTAGTTGATACTGAGCTATGATGAAAACCAAGAGTGCAAAATGCAAGTTTCGATCAATACTTGTATGTATATTTTTCTGTGTAGAACACATTTCCTTCCTTTGGAAAAGTTTCATGGAAGACAAACAAATCCATTGTAGTACAAATAGGAGAATTCATTGAGAAAATGGGAGAGAGCTTTGAGTCTATTATGACTATCTATTTTGAGGACTTTAAGTAGTCAATGAAACAAAGACACAAGATACTAGTGTCACTAGTTGAGAAACATTTCAATGAGGTTTTCTTTCTAGTTGATATTGATTTCACAAATGTACAAGTTGTAGCTCCAAGGGTTAATGGTTGAGATCACTAGGATATGAAGTCAATGTGGATGAGGCATCTATAGTAATTGCATCCTTTCTTGTAGAAGAAGAAGTAGATAATAAGGCTACTGACTTTGTAAATTGTGATGTTGCCAAATCAAAGATAACTATGGATCTAAAGACAACATTAGTGATAAGGAAGAAGAACAAGATTGTCAAGAAATTGAAAGAAAAATATGGTGAAGGGGCAAAGGAAGATGATGAAGATGATAATGATGAAGAAGAAGAAGAAGTACTAGCCCAAGCACCATTGGCCCTAACACAAGGTCAAGGAGAAGAAGTTAGTGAAGAACCTATAGCCATAGAGAAGAAAAGAAAAGATAAAGCCTTAATAGTCAACAATTAAAGAAGGTTGTAAAATCTAAGCCTGCAGTTCTAGCTACACAAACTAGCACAAGACCTACTACTAAGAAAGCTCAAGAAGTAGCCAAGCAAAAAAAAAACAAAGCTAGAAAGCTATACAAGTTGATATGTCTAAGAAGAGACAAAGGAGAAAGTACATTGCTCCAACTAAATCATATGAAGAGAGGATAGAATTTGATGATAATAGCCAATTTAAAGTGGTAAGTCACAGTCCTTCTGATTTAAATTATCTATGTGCAAATATAAAGAATAATGTAGATTTGAGTGGATTTTTACATATTGGATTTGATAGACTTGGAAAGCTAGAAATGGATAAAGTAGAAGAGTCAGTATATGCCATGATGGTAACATTTAAGATGACTCTAATTGAGATTTTGAACCCTCTACCAAATACTTTATATGATAGAGTTGAGAAAAGATGGAAATATAGTCTTACAATAGAAAGGAATATTAGAGAGACTACACTTGTAAGAGTGATGCCAGATTTAGGTAAAGCTAAGATGATTAAAGCCATAAAGAAGTATGTAGGGATATTTTCTCCTAAGTATCATGCATTTAATATTCTCCAAACTAAAATTGAAGATGTTGTTCAGAAAAGTACCCAAATCTGGAAGGTAATTTATGGGCTGACAACATCTAAGGTAATTGAGGAGAAACCTATTAAGGTAGGTGAAGATAAAGATGAGCAAGAATTAATTGAGGTTACTAAAGTTGATACTGAGAAGGATGCCATGGAAGGAACTGAAGAATGGGAACAAAAATAGGCAATAACTGAAGATGAGTAGCAACTAGAATAGAGTATACTAGATATACAAATGTTGAGTGCCAATCCACTACATGTGAAAAAAGTAGACACTAAAATCATATAGATCAAGGATGTTTTTGACACTATGACTCAATACATTAATTCACTAATAGAGGAGGACATGAAGAAGATACTACTAGACACCACCACCAAGGAAAAGTTATGTAGTCACCCTATATTGGTGAGTGTAGATGAACTTAAGGAGGCAGAGAAGACATTTATAGAGGTGGAAACTTGAGACATCAAAAACCCCTCAATTTACTATGATGCAACCTACATTACCCATGGTAGTGTATCAAAGGAAAGAAACAACTAACATGGCTAACATCAACAAATTGGTGCAAAATTTGTTAGTACCAAAAGTTTCTACTTAAGCACGAGATGGAACACAAGTTCAAACAAGATAGGTAGATACTCATCTACCTACAACACAAGTTCAAGATGCAATTGAAATTGAAAAGAAAGAAGAGGAAAGATGAAAGATTCAAACTTGACTACATAGCCTTGTTGGAAGATTGGAGAGATTTTTGGAATATTGGTTTGATGATAATATGTAACACTCATGACTGAGTTTGTCATTGATGTCAATATAGCATGTTTGATGTCTTATGTGGTATCTGACAGAAGAACAATGGAAAGATCAATTTGATATGCTTGACTAGTTGAACATAACAATCATTCATGGTTATTAGAGATACATTTGAGTATCTAGCATATTTAGTTAACATCAGAAGTAGAAAGGCTAAGTCTAGAAGAAGCTATGTAAGTTTTGGTAATGTTTGTTCTAAGATAGAGTTTATAGAGGGATGTTTGGGTAAACTTGTTATATCTCTTAGCAGATTTGATATATTGAGGATCAAGGTTGAGGACTTGGAGAAGACATGTTAAGGATGACATGGCTAAGGTCACTTGTAATAATATTATGTGTAGAAAAAGTTATTCAAGTTGCAAGGTGGAAGATTTGTGTTATCACTAAGTGTAACCTGCTCTTAATGTGGTCCTATAATAATTAATTGAGAAGGATTAACAACCAACTCAAGGAATTTTTTAATGGACTTGGTATAAAGGAAGGATATTTTCCTTTATCATGTCATGGATATATGTGAATTATGAATGTTTGGAAAGTAGCAGAGAGTATGGAATGTGAAGTTGAGCAAAGCAGTGCTGAAGTAAAGGAAACTTCATTGCCAAGGTTTTTTTGAGTGATCCAAGGTTTGGTATTTGGATTTGAGGTTCATGACCTGGTCTACAAGGTCTAATAGTAATTTGTCTTGTTGATAGGATAAAGGAAAGAACAAGTAGGGAAGATAAATAACAATAAATTACTTGTTTGAGCAATGAGCTCTTCTCGTAGTTGAAATTGCATGTTTTGGCAATGGGATCTTCTTGCATACATTGTACCACAACTCCTAACAATGTTGGAATCTCCTAACAAGGATTCAAAGTCTCCTAACAGGGACTAATTTTACTAAATGTTGTAACAGACTCCTAACAGGGTCTATACTCTAACAAGGAATATTTATATTAGTACATCATCTTGTGGGCATCATTACCACTGGGGTTTTCCCTCTGATCAAGGGTTTCCCTAGTCAACATATCTAGTGTATTTTTTTATGTGAATCTTTCTATTGTTTTTATTTACTTTGGTTGAATGGTTAAGTTTGTTTAAAGAAGATAAGTGTTTTAATTATTGGATAACTAATTCACCCCACCCCCCCCCCACCCCCCTCGCCACCCCCCCCCCCCCCCAATAATACATTTACTTATCTATTTACCTTTATAATATATTTTGACAATTATATAAATATTATTAATTCTTATTTTCAATTAAATTTTATAAAAAAAAACTAATAATTAATATAGTGAAGTTGTAAAGTTGTAATAAATTAAATTTTAAATAATAAAATTTTTGAAATAAATTTTCTAAAATTTAATTGATATAAACTCTTGGAGAACTACTATGCTAAATCTATGTGAATAGTTTTTTTAATAAAAAATGATATAATATTTAGCTGAAACTTTAATAAACTTATTTTATACTCTAATTATTAAATTTAATTATTTTAAAAATAAATTTATATAATAAACTTCCCTATCTAAAATTTGATACTACTCATTAACAACTCATAATACTAAAACTATTGCCAAATATTCTAATTTCCTATTTAAAATTTAATTTATTACAAGTTTACTACTAATGTTTGCAAGAGTAAGACTGCAAATTAGAATCCTAAGTAGAAGTTCATGGGTCACTGCCACAAATGCAACAAACAAGGACATCAGGCACATGAATGCAAAACCAAGACCTTGAGCACACAAAGATTTGAAGGATACTCCTATAACTATCAGAAGTATGGAGATAGAGCATATGAGTGCAGATCCAAGCCTAAGTGGTCATCAAACAAATAGACAAAGGTAAATCATAATGGAAAATCTTATAATTAGGATTACAATACTAGGTATAGTTGTCACTACTATCAATAATATGGACATGTTCCTAAGAATTGCATAAGAACACACTTTAGAAGTGACTACAAAAAATGGTTGAGTCAACTACATGTTTTAGCTGGTTGAAGATTGGTCACATAAGTAAGAATTGCCCAACAAGGTCAAAAGTGCCAAGCAGTGATTCAACAAAGGCAAAGAAAAGGAAAATGTTGAGAATGTCAAAGATGAAATGAAAAATACATGGAAGAGAAAGGAAGATTGCAGCACATCAAGTTCTGATGGGATCTCTTCACCCAATGGGTCAATTGATGACACCACCTCCAACTAAGAAATCAAGAGGTATGTGTGGGACTGATATTTAAATAATATATCATAATTATTTCCAAGGACTTAGCTTTGAAAAGATTATATTTTCATGAAGAAAGATGCAAAGTTTTGTTTAGAATTTTGAAGAGATCTTTTAGTTTTTCAATTTTCATGTTACTGTCAAGCATGAAAATTTTCACTTAAGTTGTCGAGTGAAATCTAGTTGATACTGAGCTATGATGAAAACCAAGAGTGCAAAATGCAAGTTTCGATCAATACTTGTATGTATATTTTTCTGTGTAGAACACATTTCCTTCCTTTGGAAAAGTTTCATGGAAGACAAACAAATCCATTGTAGTACAAATAGGAGAATTCATTGAGAAAATGGGAGAGAGCTTTGAGTCTATTATGACTATCTATTTTGAGGACTTTAAGTAGTCAATGAAACAAAGACACAAGATACTAGTGTCACTAGTTGAGAAACATTTCAATGAGGTTTGCTTTCTAGTTGATATTGATTTCACAAATGTACAAGTTGTAGCTCCAAGGGTTAATGGTTGAGATCATTAGGATATGAAGTCAATGTGGATGAGGCATCTATAGTAATTGCATCCTTTCTTGTAGAAGAAGAAGTAGATAATAAGGCTACTGACTTTGTAAATTGTGATGTTGCCAAATCAAAGATAACTATGGATCTAAAGACAACATTAGTGATAAGGAAGAAGAACAAGATTGTCAAGAAATTGAAAGAAAAATATGGTGAAGGGGCAAAGGAAGATGATGAAGATGATAATGATGATGAAGAAGAAGAAGTACTAGCCCAAGCACCATTGGCCCTAACACAAGGTCAAGGAGAAGAAGTTAGTGAAGAACCTATAGCCATAGAGAAGAAAAGAAAAGATAAAGCCTTAATAGTCAAAAATTAAAGAAGGTTGTAAAATCTAAGCCTGCAGTTCTAGCTACACAAACTAGCACAAGACCTACTACTAAGAGAGCTCAAGAAGTAGCCAAGCAAAAACAAAACAAAGCTAGGAAAGCTATACAAGTTGATATGTCTAAGAAGAGACAAAGGAGAAAGTACATTGCTCCAACTAAATCATATGAAGAGAGGATAGAATTTGATGATAATAGCCAATTTAAAGTGGTAAGTCACAGTCCTTCTGATTTAGATTATCTATGTGCAAATATAAAGAATAATGTAGATTTGAGTGGATTTTTACATATTGGATTTGATAGACTTGGAAAGCTAGAAATGGATAAAGTAGAAGAGTCAGTATATGCCATGATGGTAACATTTAAGATGACTCTAATTGAGATTTTGAACCCTCTACCAAATACTTTATATGATAGAGTTGAGAAAAGATGGAAATATAGTCTTACAATAGAAAGGAATATTAGAGAGACTACACTTGTAAGAGTGATGCTAGATTTAGGTAAAGCTAAGATGATTAAAGCCATAAAGAAGTATGTAGGGAGATTTTCTCCTAAGTATCATGCATTTAATATTCTCCAAACTAAAATTGAAGATGTTGTTCAGAAAAGTACCCAAATCTGGAAGGTAATTTATGGGCTGACAACATCTAAGGTAATTGAGGAGAAACCTATTAAGGTAGGTGAAGATAAAGATGAGCAAGAATTAATTGAGGTTACTAAAGTTGATACTGAGAAGGATGCCATGGAAGGAACTCAAGAATGGGAACAAAAATAGGTAATAACTGAAGATGAGTAGCAACTAGAATAGAGTATACTAGATATACAAATGTTGAGTGCCAATCCACTACATGTGAAAAAAGTAGACACTAAAATCATATAGATCAAGGATGTTTTTGACACTATGACTCAATACATTAATTCACTAATAGAGGAGGACATGAAGAAGATACTACTAGACACCACCACCAAGGAAAACTTATGTAGTCACCCTATATTGGTGAGTGTAGATGAACTTAAGGAGGCAGAGAAGACATTTATAGAGGGGGAAACTTGAGACATCAAAAACCCCTCAATTTACTATGATGCAACCTACATTACCCATTGTAGTGTATCAAAGGAAAGAAACAACTACCATGGCTAACATCAACAAATTGGTGCAAAATTTGTTAGTACCAAAAGTTTCTACTTAAGCACGAGATGGAACACAAGTTCAAACAAGATAGGTAGATACTCATCTACCTACAACACAAGTTCAAGATGCAATTGAAATTGAAAAGAAAGAAGAGGAAAGATGGAAGATTCAAACTTGACTACATAGCCTTGTTGGAAGATTGGAGAGATTTTTGGAATATTGGTTTGATGATAATATGTAACACTCATGACTGAGTTTGTCATTGATGTCAATATAGCATGTTTGATGTCTTATGTGGTATCTGACAGAAGAACAATGGAAAGATCAATTTGATATGCTTGACTAGTTGAACATAACAATCATTCATGGTTATGAGAGATACATTTGAGTATCTAGCATATTCAGTTAACATCAGAAGTAGAAAGGCTAAGTCTAGAAGAAGCTATGTAAGTTTTGGTAATGTTTGTTCTAAGATAGAGTTTATAGAGGGATGTTTGGGTAAACTTGTTATATCTCTTAGCAGATTTGATATATTGAGGATCAAGGTTGAGGACTTGGAGAAGACATGTTAAGGATGGCATGGCTAAGGTCACTTGTAATAATATTATGTGTAGAAAAAGTTATTCAAGTTGCAAGGTGGAAGATTTGTGTTATCGCTAAGTGTAACCTACTCTTAATGTGGTTCTATAATAATTAATTGAGAAGGATTAACAACCAACTCAAGGAATTTTTTAATGGAATTGGTATAAAGGAAGGATATTTTCCTTTATCATGGCATGGATATATGTGAATTATGAATGTTTGGAAAGTAGCAGAGAGTATGGAATGTGAAGTTGAGCAAAGCAGTGCTGAAGTAAAGGAAACTTCATTGCCAAGGTTTTTTTGAGTGATCCAAGGTTTGGTATTTGGATTTGAGGTTCATGACCTGGTCTACAAGGTCTAATAGTAATTTTTCTTGTTGATAGGATAAAGGAAAGAACAAGTAGGGAAGATAAATAACAATAAATTACTTGTTTGAGCAATGAGCTCTTCTCGTAGTTGAAATTGCATGTTTTGGCAATGGGATCTTCTTGCATACATTGTACCACAACTCCTAACAGGTTAGCAAAACTCCTAACAAGGTTGGAATCTCCTAACAAGGATTCAAAGTCTCCTAACAGGGACTAATTTTACTAAATGTTGTAACAGACTCCTAACAGGGTCTATACTCTAACAAGGAATATTTATATTAGTACATCATCTTGTGGGCATCATTACCACTGGGGTTTTCCCTCTGATCAAGGGTTTCCCTAGTCAACATATCTAGTGTATTTGTTTATGTGAATCTTTCTATTGTTTTTATTTACTTTGGTTGAATGGTTAAGTTTGTTTAAAGAAGATAAGTGTTTTAATTATTGGATAACTAATTCACCCCACCCCCCTCACCCCCCTCGCCACCCCCCCACCACCCCACCCACCCCAACCCCCCCCCCCCCTTAGTTATCTTGGTGGACTATTGTTTCTAATAAGCCTCAAGAGAAATTGTCAATAAAAACACTGGTTACCTTACCAGCAACTACTACTCTTCTAAGTCAAGCACTTCAAAGGTTGAGTATAAAAGTGACACCATTATAATCACCAAGGTCTAGTACATCCAAGGTAGGTGAGGTTACATCATTTATTGATGTCAACTTGGATGAAGTGATCGTCCTACCAAAGATTGACCTTGCAACAATCACAATTGAACAAATGGGCATACTACAAGATGCAATTGCAAGGAAAAAGCATCAAGAGCTACTCAGAAGGGAGCATAGGTAGAAGCAAGCATTGCAAGACATCAAGAATATATTTATTGATGCATTCAGCCTGCCAACACCTGAAGAAGACAAGCCTATCATGGAATAGTTGGTATTCATTGTAGAACACATCAATGATGCAGACCTAGATTCAAATGTCAAACTACTTGAATGGTCTGAGAGAAAATTTCAAGGAAAGGTAAATGACAAGGTATCAAGTTCTATTACACTTTTAGTCTTGGTTGAGTTAGCAACCAAGACTA
Organism: Cupressus sempervirens; assembly: GCA_028749045.1. Lineage (NCBI taxonomy): Eukaryota > Viridiplantae > Streptophyta > Pinopsida > Cupressales > Cupressaceae > Cupressus > Cupressus sempervirens. The sequence continues at coordinate 149,518,657 of CM053793.1, forward strand.
AAAGTGTAAATAAAATCTTAGAGAATATTTTCTTACTTTACACCAATTTGTGTGATACAAATTTGTTCACACAAGAAGTACAGTGCCATATTGAAAATTTGGAGGCAAAAATGAAGCTAATAGGTATTACTCTACCCAATTCTCTAGCTCAGAGTTAGAAGCACTTCAAGAATTTAATGAATTCCCAAGGTCAATTGGCTGACCTAGTGCATGCTCAAGAAGAAAATATTTGGGCCACACTGATTAGCATCCAATCCATGTTGACCCCACACATGGAAATACTTCACAAGGAGCTAGTCTTTATAGAGACACTAATGCAAAAAGATCCCCATCTTTCTAAACTAGAAGGCTTAGTTTATCTTTTTGCCAATTTGGCCATCCAAATCAAATCATTGGAGGTAGGTTGTGATAATTGGGATGTAGCTTTGAAGCTAATACTTGAGATCCATAAATCTTTTGTGGATAAACACACTATTCAGGTATAACCCTTTGAAATAAGTGTCAAAAAGGGGGAGTAATAAGATAGGAGGAGAAATAAGGAATGGGGAGCATAATAAGTTTTTTAGTGACATTGAATCCAAGTGATGAATAGATACAGTTTTGGGGGAGCCAAAATAAAGGGGGAGTCAAAGACATAAACAAAGTATAGCATATGCATATTTACTTAGCAATAGTATTGATTCAAGATTCAAGATATAATAATCAACTCAAGGGGATTTATAAGATTTTGAGGTATGATAGTAAAGTCAAGTTTTGCAAAATTTTGAAATTTTGAAATTTTGTATTATACCGAGTAAAGATGGTGATTATCTAAGTTATGCTTATAAGTTAAAGATATTCATGCATGACCAAGTGTTTTTTACACTCATATCAAAGGGGGAGATTGTTAATCTCAAATTGGTTTTGACATATGAGTGTTTATACACTTAAGTCATTTACAAGATTAGTTCATGTCAAACAAGTAATACATTTGGAGCATAACATTTCAGATAGTGCATATCAAGTGAGATTCTTAGTGTATGTTGAGTAAACAGTTGGTGCCAATCCACTCAAGTGTCGAGTAGATAGATGATGTTGAGTGATTCAAGAGCTGAGTAATCAAAGGATGTTGAGTTATTCAGATGTTGAGTTCTGGCATTGAAGTTGTAGTTGATGTTGAGCATCAGGGACTTCTAGTGTCGAGTTATATAGTTTTGACATAGTTGTTTGTAATGGCACAAACTCCTATGTAAATTATTTTGGAACCAACTTAAGGATATATTTTGAAATTTTTAGATGATAACAATGAATCTTGATTGATTATCCCAATGCAACACATACAACCAATCAGAAAAAAGAGAAGGATTAAGCAATAGGTGAATCACAATCGTTGATTCATACCTAACCCTAAGTCACCAAGATCTTCATAAGGAGGGTAAACCCTAATATAGAATGTAAGTAGGGAGATGAGTAGAGAGAGAATTTTGTGCATGCAAAAAGAGAATCAAGGTGTGACTAAGGAATTTTGATCTAGAGACATGAATTATAGAATATGTTAGAGGAGAACATAGTAAAGGAGTTAGAGGATAGAAGAGATATATCTAATCAAAGAAGGATCAAGAATACATGCAAAGAGGTGATCTAACATCAAGTAGTAGAGTGCTAACAAAGGATCATTGTTGAGACATTTTAATAGGTGAATCATTTGAATCTCTTAACAGAGTAGTCCTTACATGCTGAGATAAATCCTTGAATAGGGTGCTTACTTCATTGTAAGTTGAAGTCCTCTTACTAGGCACACTTCTAATAGGGTCATGAAATCCTTTAGTAGGGTAAGATGTAATAGGCTTTGTAAGCCTTTAACAGGGCATACCTTTAACAGGGTAGATCATATTTCATGATCAAACATTGTAACATTCATTGGATATACTTTATAAATGTAGTAAAGATGTATGGGTGTCATCCCCACCCCAGTTTTACCTTCTCATTAGAGGGTTTTTGGGTAATCATATCTTGTGTCATATGTGTGAATGTTTATTTACTTTCAAGCTATGAATAGTTATGTTTAATTTGGTATTTTAGTTTACATGCATAGATTGTGAGATGGATGTGTAGTGAATGATTTTAAGGATGAAGTTTTCAAGTATTTTATGGGACTTAGTATTATCATATGTTTATTGACAAACCTCCCTGCAGTGAGTCAATTTCATCAAACACAAAACAAAAAAAGTAATGATTCACTTGACCCCATGTCACATGAATTCTTGGAAGGTTGGCGTCAGGTTGGGATTATAGGGATGTTAAGTGGATTAATGTTATTTGTATGGGGAGATGTATAAGTAAAGTAAAATGTAGTAAATAAAAGATTTGTCTTAAATATTGTTATTTTTAAAAGGATATAAGGGTTAATGGCTAGTGGATAGGGAATTAGTGGTAAAATTAGATAAGGGGTGGTAGGAAGTAAAGAAAGATGTAAGGGATAGTTATAGTATAGTTTAGGAATGGTTAGTAGAAAATGTTAGGAGTAAGGAACCGTATATCAGATTACTAATAGAGATTATTTTAATAGGCAAATACTATAAGAAAATAAATTAAACTAAGATAATATACATGTTTATATATATAATAAATATATATAATTAATCAATTTACAAAAAAAATAAAACACACAAATTATAGCATTTATAACTATTCACATAATAAAAAAATGAGTATCTCAAATTAATATAAAGATAAATTAAAAATCATTTTTATCATTACAATACTAATTATTGCATATTCTCATTATTTAATTGAATTAATTTTATCTTAGATGCTAAATATTTATTATAATTTATAAAAAAATTGAAACTAAAACATGCAACATTACAAAGAGAATGGACTAAATTAATAAACAAATCTACACACTTATTTTGATTCGTCGAAACTCGCCATATCGCTAGCCGGATTGTTGGTTTTTATGTCGGTAGCAATATAGCGACCCACCTGAAAGTCACAGACGGCAAGGCCCAAGACATGTGATGTCATGTAGAGATTAGAAAATATATATATGTGCCAGCGTGTTGAGCCAGCTCAGTGACAATGATATCATGAACCCACTTCCCATGTACTAGGTACGAAGATTTCTGATCGTGAGATTGAGCCGAGATCAAAGCGTGGCGTTGACTCGCTATGAAGAAGTGCTCAAAAGTTAAGTATAGAAAGTTAGCGAGTGTGGCCCACCACTGTTGAAGTAAAATTGTTGTCCACGAGATCAAGTCTGGATCGACGATGCTCGTTGACTCGCTATAAAGAGATGTGTGAAAATTAGGTATAGCGAGTTAACGAGCAATGGACCCACGATCATGTTCTTAAAGGTTGTTTCAATTGTCTACCACATGATTAAAGTAAGATCAATGCTCATCGCTAGCTCGCTGTGGAAAGGTGCTCGAGAATTATGTATAACGAGTTAGTGAGTTGATGACACGTGTCCACAGTCATCCATGGGCCTGGTTTAAAGTGCCAACCTTGAAGGAAAGGTACAGGTGGAGGTGTTTTATTGGCTTGACTGCCAATGTGTTAAGAAGAAAGGCGAGTCAACTTAATTGTCATTCCCAGATCATAGGATTTTTCAAGGATCAACGACACAAGTTTAAAAAAGAAAGTGCGATGCCACTCTATTTTTCTGTTTGACACATTTATGATAAGTAAAAGCTTCGCGTGTGGGAGAAACAAAGTATAACATAGAGATTTTCATTAATTCTAGTCCCACACGAATAGAGATTGCAAATTTTTTGAGCACAAGAGCCTGATTGATTGTGTCATGTTAAGCCTGGTAAAGATGTGAAACTATTCTTCTGTCGTTCGAGAGAAATTTTGGAAGTTCAAAGAAGAACAAGTTCAGCAAGTCAAGTAAGTACTCATATTGTAACCTTTATGGCATTCCAATTCTCTCAATACTGTCAAAATGCCTCCTAAGAAACCATTCTCTGGGCAAATTAATTATATGGATAGGAATGTCCATGATGATTTATTGGAATTACTCCCAAAATCTATTGTACAACCTGCACAAGTTAAAAAGTTAATTTCCTTAAACCCTAGGCTTAAAATTGGTGATGGCCTATATGACAAGGGGAACTAGGTTAGGGATGCAACAACTACTCAAATTGGCCTTATCTTGTTTAAAAAGTGGTTTTCAAAAAGAAAGTTGTTTGCCCCGCATGCTAATGTTTGGAATTTTGATTTGGGAAAGTTAGTAGTCCCAAGTGTTTTCATGGATTATGATTTGATTGAAGCCATTGCTAAGAATTATGACCAAGCCATTAGGGTTGTAAGAAGAAAGGATGGTGTGCCTCTGGTCTCGATTACTCCTGAAGAAATTAGAGAGGTTTTTCACCTGGAACCATTATCAGACTACCATGTGCAAATCAATCTACTAGAATTAGAGAATGAATATAAAGCAAAGAAGGATGTAATTAGGGGAGGTGCACTAAGGGAACATATTCATACAATAGGAACTTTGCTAGTAATTATTGCATCCTCTAGAGAGCCTTTTAAGAAGAGTATTTTCACTTCCCGGGCTGTAGAGATATACAAGACCTTATGCTGAGTTTTTGGTGAAGATAAGAAGGAATTTATGTCCATTGGTTTCATGTACATGATGGTTCAGATTGCTTCCTTCGGTGTAGATGTTATTTTTGATTTTGCTTCCTTTTTAGCTGAAGAAATTCACATTGGTTTAGTTGGGATTGCGAAGGGCAAGGTGGAAAAAACTTTTGGTCACTACTCTCTATTAATGCATATGTTTTTGTTCAAAGGAGTGACATATTTTGGTAATGAGATGGAACTAAACAGAGAGGAGAATGGGGAAATACTGCTAGTCCAGTTGTGGAGTGCAGATATGACCTAGGATGCAAGTAATGCTAGTTTTGTCAGATTTGATAGATATTTTGCTGCTAAATTGAGATGCCTCATATTGAGTGACAATCCCAGAATCCCTAGGGTACTAATGAGTCTCATCAGGCCTATGGATAACCCCTATGACTTGAAAGTTTCACATAATTGGGGAGATATCATCCCCTACCCTGTTTCTACTATTTTTAGAATCTATGGTTTCAAGGGGAACCCTCATGTTTTGCCTTACCAAGTTTCTTTGAAGGTGGGAATGGCTGAAGTTTTATGGCAGTTAGGGGGAGTGGAAGAAATGTTTTTGTTGAAAAGGAAATTAGGGTCAATTTTCCCTATCTGCATAGTGGCCCATCAGTTTGTGATTACAAAAGGAGGATGGATCTTTTTGCATAAAATTTTGGAGCAGTATATGATGGCTGTCTGTCATCCTCATTTTTGTGATTCTGAGGGATTTTTCAATCAGATGTTGAGGCATAGAATCAAGTTGGGACCGATCAAACACAATTCTTATTATCCAAAGGATATTATAAGGAATGAATTCTCATTGTAGGAGCAGGAAACTAAAAAGGAAAAATGGAGAGTTTATTCCCGGGTCTTAGAATTCATTCATTGTTTTGATAATAAATATGATCCTTTGGATAATGCTATTATAGAGGCTGACAAAATAAGTAAGCTCATGAATACCTTCCTTGAAATAATGGAGGTCATGAATGAAAAGAAACAATTTTTTATTGATTCATATCCTGATAAGGCCAGAGAGGTCATGAGGAGGTTGGCTTTCACTCCAAATGTGAGAACTGATAAAATAATTGTACAAAAGAGGCTCAGATATACTATAATTTAGAATAAAAGGGTTCCTATAGACAAGGGAAAACAAATAATAGGATCTACCAGTATAGTCGAAGAGGAGAGACCTGAAGAGCCTAGTCCTAAGAGGCAAAAGGTAATGATAGACGAAAGGCCTCAAGATGAGGAATATTCACCCACCCAGTCCCCTTTGAGGATTGGAGAAGAGCATCTCACTAGTGAACAGGTTGAACAAATGAGATCACAGAGAGATATTTTTTATTACTCAAGCAGAATTAGATGAGGGTAACCCTCCAGAACTTCCTCTCCCAAGTTTGGATCTAACAATAGCTGATTATAGAGGTAGGGAGTTGGACCCTGTATTAGAGCAGGCAAGTCATCAATTTTTGACTAATGATAGTTTTGTGAAATCAAGGGCTTTTCAGCAGTTTGCATGGAGGACAAACATGAACGTTTTCAAGGAGAAATGTAAAAAGATGAAAACAGAGCATCCAGAAATGGATGAAACTTCCATACAAAACCAAATTAAAGAAGAAATGATGAAGGAATTGCAGAATATAAGCCCTAAGGAGGGAAGGAAAATGATAAAGGCATCTAACATTTTATTATTGCCCAATTGGGATATTGCAGATGCATTAATTTTCAATTCTGTTTCAAGTAGATTAGAGTTGCAAGACCCAAATAGAAGAGACTTCCAAGGTACTTCATTCATTGAAGATCAAGTTGCATTGGTCAGTTGGTCATTGAGAAAGGGATCTAGAGCCACACCATCACAATCAAATGAGTATGGATTGATGAGAAAGATACTTGTAAGAAGGGTTGCTGACACTTCATATGTACATGCAACATATTGGAATGTGGATTCTTCTAAGTTTGTGTTGGCCACTGCTAAGAAGGAGGAATAGGTTATGTTTGAGTTACAGAATAAATATGAAACACTTCTTGAGGCCTATAATAGGGAGGTCAAAAGGAGAATTGAACTTGAGAACAAGGCAATGGGGAAATCCACAAGGCCAAGAATAACATACCCCCGTCCTCTAGTGGAACCTTTTAAATCCATCCCCCTTGTAGAGATACCAGACACACCTCAAAGGCCTGAATATTATACATCTGAGGAATTTGAAGAAGAGAAGAGCAAACTATGGGCCTTACATGTAGAGTTAAATACGCAGTATGAGGATAAGCTTAGAAATTCTCTAATGTATTTAGTGGACAAAATTAAGTGGCCCTTATTCTTTGATCAGTTGGTAAAAATAATAGATATATGGGAGGAATTGAAAACTCATGATGATACCCTGAAGCCTATTGTTAATAAATGGGGAAGAAGGGTAAAGGAAATCACCCTTCTATGTTATTCAGTTATAAAGTCTTCCAATGACCATGTTGAAAAATTGTATGATATTGCTAATGACCTATCAGATTTTGATAATAGGAGAGTTGCTTTGCAACTAAAAATTGTTTCTTATTTGAATAAGTACAAGAATAAAAAATTTGATCTATTTCCTTGTGCCTTGGATAGAAAGAAGAAATTGAAAAATAAGGAAGAGTGGAGTAAAGAATTGGATGACCTTTTCTGCACAAGGATAAATAAAGTTATTAATGAAAAGGGGCATGCCTGGTGGGCCACCGCGATAGAGGAATTGGTTAAAGTCCAATTATTTTTTGATTCTTTGAAGCAAGAATTTGTTGATTTTGAAAAGGAGGCTGGTTATATTTTAAAAAAGAAAAATGATATCCTATAGTTTAGCTGGCTGGATGATATACAATTTGACACTTGGATGGTAGATCTTCTGTTGGACCAGCAGTTAGAGGAGGACAGTTCAGATGATGATGAGAAACAAGAAGGCGAGGTACAAGTTATTGAAACCTCTACACCAAAACTAAAAAAAGAAGAAGGGGAAAAGGTAATAATGCCTGCTCAGGGTGAAAGTAGTGAGAACCCGCAGGAGAAAACTGATTTGGAGGTATCACAAGATCATCCTTCTTTGGCCAGCTTGGTAGCCACATATTCTGAGGAGCCAGAATAATGAGAGACAAATCAAAAGTTGATGATTCACAATAGAAACTGGAACGGGCCTACCTAAAGGAATATTTGATACGCCTGGCATTCTGTTGTGATTGTTTTTGTCTTTTGTATGATGCTTTGTTCCTTGGACACTTGTCAGATCACAATTGCCCTTTTCTTGTTGCAACTCATGCTATATAAATGAGTTTTCAAGGCATTGTGATGGTTCGAGACTTGTGCAATTTTTTGTTTCTTTCAAGAAGAGTACATATTCAGTTGGTCCAATAGTATGCAAAGGTTTTGAGTTTGCTTCCATTGTACTTTCTGATAAGCAAATTGAAATGATAGAAATGGCAATCTATTCTAGGCATTCAATTGGTTTTTTATCGGTTATTGTATTAGTCATTTGAAAAGGATAATACAAAGGGGTATTTACACTATATTTGTGTCATCAATTTCTAAGTCCAGTTTATGGGTTTGTTTACTTTGAAGTCATTTAAATAAGGTTTATTTGGCTGAATGCAGTCTGGATGGGTTGTATGCTGGTTTTATTGTTGCTTTTAATTCAAGAAATTATATAAATGCTTCAATAAATCAATAGGGTTTATGAGTTCATAAAAGGGATATTGCATAAGAATAGAGATGGGTGATTGCAGTTGATTAATTCTTATACAAGTTATTTGAATTAGATCTCCTGCCAATAGTCAATTTCTTGCCCAATGGATAAGGAATTGGTCCTATAAATCAGAAATAAACAAGGATGAATTCTGCTGCTACATATCAAATCATCTTACAAAATCAAAATTATTTTCAATCCTATTCAAGACTTATAAATGCTGGTCTCAACTCATTTATATCTAATTCCTGAGTCTTAGGTAGCTGCTATTTCTAGGAATATTTGTAAATTTTAGGAGAATTATGACCAGATCTGCTGATAAGGGATGTGTATAAGTTTGAGGGCATTGAAGAATTGAAGTGAGCTATTTATGTATGTGAGGGTAACAGATGAGAATCAGAATGAAACTAAGATAATTGCATACATAGTTGCATTAGAATTATCCCTAGGTATACCCACCTTGGTTTAGCAGAGCTAGAAGAGTAGGAAACCATCCTTTGGTTTTGTTGAAGTTGGGTTATAGTGATTCATTCATATAGTTGATATTGGGAATTGGCTAATCCCTAGATTGTGTGAGTCATTTCACTGTGATATTAAGCATTTTGTTGCTTGATAGTTTCAGCAGTTTGAAACACCAACAACTCACACACTACTTGAGATCTGAAATAGAACAAGCTTCAGCAATACATTGCAACACACACACACACACACACACACACACACACACACACACACACACACACACACACACACACACACACACACACACACACACACATACACACACACACACACACGGATCTTTTGGCATTGTTACTAAACTCGTTTACCTTCTAGGTAAGAACATAAGTTTGTTTCAATATACAAATCTTCAAAAGGAATTTCATATCAAAAAAAAAAGTAAAAAGAAATAAGCTTCAGCAATACATTGCAATACACACACACACACACACACACACACACACACACACACACACAAACATGGATCTTTTGGCACTGTTACTAAACTCATTTACCTTCTAGGTAAGAACATAAGTTTGTTTCAATATACAAATCTTCAAAAGGAATTTCATATCAAAAAAAAAAGTAAAAAGAAATAAATTAAATTGCAGTGCACTAGGAATAATATAACACATAATGAATACTAAACCTCAATTGAACAAAAGACTATGCAGTGGCTTCAATAAAACTGATGCCACACCTAAACCATCACTTGTAGCAAGCTACTTGAAGATATGTAGTACAAACCATCCCAGAGAACAACCTCTAATTTTTAAAAACTTTTTCTTTTACTGGGTGAAGTTTTACTTTTTGCCTTGGCAAAGTCAACCAGGTCTTCAAACAACTTATCTTTATGTTTAACTTGTTTGCTGGAAGTTAAAGATTGTTGTGGATATGCATCATTGTAAGTTCCATCATGAATGGAGATGAAAGCCAATTTTCCTGACTTGCATTTCAAAGGTCAGTTCCTTCTGCATTGCAGGATTTGAGGTCGGTGTCTCTTGCTAATTGAGTCCACACATTTGTTTGAAGTTATATACATACATACATATATGTGTGTATGTGTACATACACACACAATTCACCTACAAGGATTTCTATGCTAAATAGTATATGCATCTTGTCTTCTTTTGTTAGACATCAACTATGTGAATGCTTTCTACATTGCTTTCAGTTGACTAAATATATATAATAAAATATGCAGGTTTCTATGCCAAACTAACTCCAATGTGGACAAATATCTAATAATTGGGATTTAAACTAAGCAAGAACTATATGTTCAAGGAACCAAAAGATGACTGCAATGAGACTATTACAAGCGAAAAAATTTCAATCTTGTTAAAGAGAATTGGGATGTGTATTTGAAGACTTAACAAATTTGAGCTTCACTTGGTTTCAAGAATACTATAATATTCTCTACTTAACAAGGCCAACCATGTGAAGGTGGAAGCTCATCTGGCCTCACCCCCCTCCCCCTAACACCAATCTAAAGTACCCATTATCATTTAATTACATACTTCATTCATTCATTCATCCATTTATGAACTATAACATTCAATCAATACAATCACATAACATTCATTAATATGATATAAAATTCATTAATACACAATACTAATCAAAAATTCATTAACACATAAAAATATTCATTAACATAAACTAAAAATCGCTATTAATACACATCATTCATACAAAATTACGTAAAACAAAGTTCTTTCATTATCCAACAAGGTTTATCAAAGAAGATTTTTAAAACATCATTTCTTTTTTTTGTTTTTTCGAGCTCTCTTAAGAAAAGCACTCATAGGAGCATCCATATCTACTTCATTCTCCTCCTCTTCTGGCACATGTAATGTCAAATTACGATGACTCATTTTTGGAGGAGTAGGAGGTTGCTGCACTAAAGGGGGCTTTGTTGCAAGAACAAGTGAATGCGATAAATTGGCATACTCTTTTTCTTTTTCTAACTGTTACAAGTTTGTAATTAAGTACGAGTACAACATAAAATGCATTTTTCTTACTTGACAATGCCACATCATCTACATTAACATTTTGATCTACCACTACATCAACATGTTGAACAATTGGAACATGTTCCACTGCTTCAACATGCTCTAAAATATTCAAAAAAGGGATACACGTCAGATTCCAATTGAAGATGTTAAATTGTATTCATAATTGCATAATTAATTTCCAATAGAAAATTAATACCTCCACCACTATAATGCACATCATGGCCTTTGTCAGGAGCAGGTTTTGTGGTAGGATATGAAGGCTACAGTAAAATGTTATGCACATTGTTATGTAGTCAATTTACGTTTAAAACTAATACCAAAAAAGAATCTTCTCAACTATTTAATTTCATTTACTTTTCATCTGAAAAATTTATTTGTGAGATATCATTTGGTGCACTAGATTGTTGGGCAAGGCTTACAGATTCTTCATGTAGGCGTGCAACCACAACTTTATAGCCTTCCTTCAAGGCAATTTTTCTATCTTCAACTGTGACCTCCACATTGAAATTTGTGCCCTGTGTTTTTTGGTTGATAACGTTAGTTTTCCATGTATGGTTTCATTAAACAAAACTGTTTGCAACATTATATTAAAAAAAACTACAAAATTCATTGCTCTACTTACAACTCGAGACTGTAGATTCATATAGCCACCAGAGCCAAGTTTGTGTTGGCCAACCTTTTCTATTCTTGCTTTTGTAGCCATGGATGTGTCCTGCAATCTATGAACAATTTCAAATGTCTTAGATTATATATTTACAAATATCAATAATTAGTGCATGATTACAATGTACTTAATACTATAATGACATACCTCTTTTTCCCCTATGCTGCTTTATTATCTCTATCTTCACATAGCCTTTTCTCCTTTGCATCTTCTATTATTTCATTCCACTCCATCGATGGAATCATAGGAAGACGATCATACTTTGAGTTATCCTTAAGAGCCCTTCTATATTGATCCCTCATAGTCTTTATATGCTTTGCTACTCTTTTCAGAAGTAGGCAAGTGTCAAAAATGTTTTTCCCAAATTTCTCCTCAATGGATGCAATCAACTGATTTTTTAATTCCACAGCTTGTAAATTCCACATTTTTAAAAACAAATGGATTGTTAGATTAATAACTTTAATATATTACAATAAATAGAAGAAAACAAAAATTATGTAGCAATGATATGAAACTACGTACCTTTTACATATGGTGGGTCCAAATAGTCTCAATGTCATATGAAAAAGATGTTCAAAGAAAGCATTATTACCTACAAAAACATAAAAGAATTATCAGTCCAAAATGAGTAATGTAAAAGTAAACTAAATTTACACTTTAAATAATATCAATTTTGAAGCACCTGGAAGCTTTCGTTCTCTTAATGGAAACATAGTTTTCTTATTAAGCAACAATGTCCCATCATACAAACTAGTACTAATCACACGAACTGCTCCAAGAAATGGATCAGCTCCAGTAGTACTGCTCTTTATTGCTCTATCAATTGAAACATCATACAATTAAATGACAATTTTAGTACTGCTCTTTGTTGGTCTACCTCCCTGCCTATGTCCATGTCTCTCTATGTGTGGCTATATATATGTATGTATGTATGTATGTATGTATGTATGTATGTGTGGTGTGTGTATGCATGTGTTTGTGTGTATACAAGCTTCTGTAGACATCATTTAAGCACTAATATGCTACTTCGTTGTTCATCAACTTGTAGAAAGACATTACAAAATATAACACATTAAAAAATATAGAAAAATAAGGTTTTACCAATTCTACTAGGCATAGACGATGATGTTTGCATGGTCCTTGTTACCGACAATGCAACAGACAATACTGGACCGCCAACTGAAGGAGGAGTCCACCCTTCATCATGAGCTGAAGAATAGAATATTGTTAGCAAAGACATTTGCAATGGATAAATATCAAATGGGATACTAGCGAGAAACATCCACAAAAAAAAAGGTAAGTGTTATAATGTTGATCAAAACAAACAAAGTGTTACTTACACGAAGGTACTGCGCAACAATCCTGACCATGTTCACCATATGACCTCGCAACTGGCACATATGTCTATACAAGAACACATAAAATTAGAGATCATGATCCATAAGATACTATAAAAGATTAATATCTATTGAACTTCTATTATTGCTTACTTTCAAAGTTTGGATTCTGCAGTCCAATTCTATTCTCAGTGCCTCTTTCTCCTCACTTGTGTCACCCTTTATGATAATTCTAACAAGCTCATTAGTATATCTTTGCGTAATTTGTTTGGTGATGAATACAGGGTCAGTACTAAGGCCAATGTCATGTAGATATGATGCCCGTATTTCAAATTGCATTTGATTAGCGATCATTGTAGATTTTTCCTATCATTTGTGACATCAAATATTCGTATACTTTCATCAAAATAACTCCAAAGCCATAAAGAAAAGAACATAATAATAGGACATTTGTTTCTATATTAACATTAAAATTTACAATAATTAATGTTTACCTCTATTGAAGGTGTCTGAGATGGTGCATCCATATCGCCCTGTGAAAAAAATTAGTAAGTCTTAGAAATCAGCAACGAAATTAAAGTAATAGACTTACCAAAAAAAATATTAATAATAAAGTAGATTGTATATTTAAATCATTTGTCTTAAGTTAAAAATTTAGCGTAACTAATGCTTATATCTAAAAAAATATTTGACATCTTCTACTTAATGTTTATATGTGCACATATGGTTTGGAAAGAAATATTTGGTCACACAAGACCCTATCATAGTTGACATTGATCGTATCTAAAGATTTCATTGATCATCATGATCTTCATCCATGTCATCATCATCATCATCATCATCATCATCAAACTTGTCACTTTGATCGTCGTCGTGACCACCACCATCTTCATCACCATCATCATCCTCTTGATCACTAGCATCATCATGACCATCATCGCCATGATCATCACCATCTTCATCACCATGATCATGATCATCATTATCGCCATTATCGTTAGCATGACCAAAATCATCACCATCTTCTTCTTCTTCATCACTGGGTAACTGTCATTCCTGATAATCATTTACTTCCTCTTGTGCTTCTTCAATATCTTCTTCTTCAATCACATTATACTTTACTGGCCTTCCTCTTGGGTCATGTCTAACAACAAATGACCAACCTGGTTTTTCTGGAACACCAAAGTAAAACACTTGCTCTCATTGACTTGGAAGAACATAGGGCTCATCTCTGACTGGCTCAAATGACCTTGTATTAATCATAGTAAATCCACTATTGTGTTCAATAACAGTCCTATCGAGATCATTTCAATTTAGTCGTAACCTAAACCATTTGACGACAAATAGAACTATTTTTAATGAATCAAAGTCACACTCAAGTATATCATCCAAAATGCCATAGTATCAATTTTTAGATTGTTGAGGATGTATGTCAGTTCTAGATGAAATATTGGTGACCGCGAAGACAACACTTATCCTAGAATCACACGTTTACTTTATTTCATCTAACTTTTTTGTGCAAAATTTATAGCCATAGTAGTACATAGCTTTGTGGTGTTTGACCTAAAATTATTCAAACATGTCAAGAATCTTCTCATTGATCTGTGAGTTGATATTAAACTTATGTCTCATGATTAGTAATCTTATGCATACATTTGTATCTCTTAAGCCATATATTAGATCAAGTACCATTGGCATAACATTAGGATCTCCACTACGATGAGCTTCTTTAACCAATGATGCAACACCATCCCATCTTAATGAGTGACCATTTTCTTGAGACTATTCAATCCACAGTGTCATCCAATCAAGATTGTTTGCAATGTACAAGTGTAGTGCATCCCACTCACGACCAAATATAAAGAAGACAATTACACCAATTAGAAACAACTTATATATATTCATGATGGATAAGAATTGTTAAATTACAAAAAAAAACTTATAATTACCTGTCACCCTCCTCAATCTACCTTTCCCCATCAGGTACTCCCCTTTGAATTTGTCATTACAGTTGGGATCCCAAATGCGATCTACATGGATACCTGCTACAAACTTTGGAAGATATTCATTGATATAAACCATGGTTTGATACATCATATATCCCTCTATCATAGAACCCTCAGGACATGCTCTTTGTCGAATCAAGCCCTTCATAAATTTCAAGTGCTTCTCAACCATCCACATTGATCTAGCTTGTATAGGTCCACACAATTCAATCTCCTCAACTTGATGTATGAGGTAGTCTTCTTGAGCATTGAAAAACGTTGGAGGTAAGCACTTTTGCATTTCACACATAAGCTTTGGAATTTTTCTCTTCCAATATTTTATATATTTTTTATCAATTTCTTTAGATGATAACCACCTAACAGAGATTCAACACGCAAAAACACATAGAGGAGATTTCAAATAAAAAGCTAAAAATCTAAGAAAAAACACTCTTCTAACCTCATGTATTTTTCAAGATCATATATAACTTGTTTAATACTATTGTCAAACTATTGTAGAAGGGATAGAGGTAGGAAAAACTGCAATCATTAAAAAATGATCATTTCAATATATTATTAAATAATGCAACTCGTACTACATTCAATCTTACAAATATACTGTAAATAGAAAACATGACTTACCTTGAAGAAGGTATGCCAATCATGTGTCTTCAACCTTGGCCCAAAATCACCTTTCTTTGATAGAAGAGTGCTTATATTTGCAGCAAACCCTGTTGGAAATTTTGTTTTTTTTATGACTTCTTTTAATGCATCACTTTGTTGCTCCATTAATAACCAAGGAAGGGCACTCGTATTTATGCGGTCTCCATTCCTATTTGATTCAATGAAAACTTTTAGTGCATGATTAGATTCATTAATGTCAGTACAAATTTTAGCAATTTGTTCTCTATCATGCCTTCCATCCAACATTTTCCATAGTGTCTTTGTTACATTCTTTCCAATATGCATAGCATCAAACAAATGCGCGATTGGGAGATCCTTGTAGTATGGTAACCTACTAAATTGAGTAGGATAACTTTTCATTCCTCTAGGAAGTTGGTCATTAATGCCTTGACGACCTTCACGAGCATTAGTTACAGCATTAGTAAATATAAGACAATATCGAAATACAAATTGTAAACTTCGAATGACCAATTGGATATTACCTTGAAGATTTAGTCGATCGTATTCCAACTTGCATAAATGAGGTGTCATTCTTCCTGGCCTTGATGACATCTCTTCTTTCCCATTGAAAAGATGTTTTTTGACAATTCGATACTTATGATTATGGTGGAGAAAGTGTCTAAACTCATCAAACACCTGCTTTCCTAAACTTCTTGAATGATGACATTTCATCTTCGGACCACAAACTGGACATGCAAATTTTCCTTTTGTTTGAAGACCTAAAAGATCATGTATAATTGAATCATGTACAATGATCACACACAACTTAAGCATTCGATAGTAATGTGTAACCACTATAACATACCAAAAATATGTAATCTTAACAATATAACATACCACAAAAATGAGTTAGCCCAGGGGCATCATGTATTGTCCATACAAGCATTGCATGGAATTGAAATTGTCGATGTCCTATCAGTCTAGAGATGCCATACATAGTGATGCCATTCCATAACTTCAAAAACTTGTCAATTAGGGGCTCAATATACACGTTCATATCTTTAACTTGGTATTTACCTAGCAATTGAATGAACATAAACATTATGTAATTATTATAACCATTTTCATGCACTATTTATAAATTAATTTAGATAACTATAAAATAAAAAAATACCTAGCAAAATCATTGACAACATTATGTGCTCCCTATTTATGGACATCCAAGGAGGAATGTTATTGTTAATAACAAAAATAGGCCATAGTGAGTAAACAGATCTCATATCTCCATATGGATTGACACCATCTGCCGCCAATGAAATTTTTAGATTACGAGGTTCTTCTTTAAAGTGTGACAATGTTTCTTCTATCTCTTTAAATGAAGAACCATCGGCAGACATTTGCATAATGTCATCCTGACTTCTATTGTGTGCATGGTAATCCATAAATTGTGCCAAGCTAGTGCACCTGAATAACTGTTCAAGACGTGAAATAATGGGAATGTACCAAAGAACCTTGTGAGGCACTTTTTTTGTTATTTGATCTGACCGATATCTACTAACATGACAATCAGGGCATTCTGTTGCAAATTCATGTTGTTTATGATATAGAATGTGATCATTGGGACATGCATGTATTGTTTGATACTTCATTCCAATCTAATCCATAATGTTAGATAATTCTCGATACGAACGAGGAAAAATGTTTAATGGTGGTAACAAAAACTCACTAATCAACCTACAACAAAAAAATGCATTGTTAATATAATGAATAGTAATTGTATGCTAACATTGAAGATGACAAAAATGACATACCTTAGCATATGTGACATTGCTACATTGGATATACTATTCATAACCTTTAAGTTCACCAACAACACTATAGCCGACAGTAGAGTTGTTTGGGAGCCTTTGTATAAGGGCTTGTGTGCCTTCTCAAGTAAAGGTATATCAAGACCATCTTCATCATTATTATCAGATTCGCTAGTACCATCATTGTGAGCCTCTTCATGACTTGCCTAAATACCATCTTCTTCAATCATGTCCTCTGGCACATTATCATCTTCTTCCATGGGAGTGTTATCCTTAGCTTGGATATTCACACCTCCATGTTCCTCCAGTAGGAAATCCACATTCAACAATGGATGAAAATCGTGGCCCCCTTCAACATGACCATATTGTCTACAATGACTCTGGGCTGTTCTGATTAGAATTCTTTGATTATTTAAGCCCTTACACTTTTTGCAAGGACAATAACATTTATTAGGTTTTCTTCAAAACTGAGCCCACAATGCAACTATTGTCTCATTATTTTATTTTGGGTTCATATTGTTAGGCATGGTCTTTCTTCACAGGAAAATATACCTACAAATAAATTTGACATGTTGTGATTAATGTTTATATATGCACATATGGTTTTTGTTAATTAATATTTTCAAATGTAACTAAAATAATTACAAACATATCAAAAAGGACTTTCACAGGGTCTTATTACATCAATTGTTCTAACATGGTCATGTTGGTTATCTTGAGACCTTAATGTCTTCTCATGCCTTCAACCTTGACCTTGATGCTCCTGCATCATTCTCCCAAGGATCAAGGAAAGTTGGATCATCATGGAATTGAGTAGGCAGACCTTCTAGGAAGTTGCAATACTTCAACCTTGTAAGTGTCACGTCAATGCAATGGGTACCAAAAAAACAATTTAAGTTGATGAGAAATAGTTGTTATGAATTCAAATTGTAAGCATCACCTCAATGCATCGGGTATTAAACAAACAATTCCAGCTGATGAGTATGGGTTTTTATGAACCACAACTCATGAAATATGCATTAAGTCCATCCCTATTGTTTATAATGAGAATGGGTTTTTTTTCTAAGAACATACCTATTGTTTACAGTTAGTAAGTTTCTATATCCTCTAAGAAATTTATTATGTCAAATCAACGTACCCAACATCTAGCAAATAAATGTGCAATACAATTTGTGTGCTATTCACATTAAATTGTACAAAAATGATCCCTCAATTGAGGACAAAGTATCTATTAATGAGTACATCAGATATGTTGGTCTGATTTTTTGCGAATCAAATTTTCTTAGGATCATAAAAAAAATCAAATAAGAAGTTTCTGATAAGTCATAAGGCTTTAGGTTTTGGCATAGTATATTTCGATACCTTTGAAAAATCTATGAAAAGCCTTAGGTTTGTCCTCTTAAGTTTTTCCTGGTGCAAAATTCTTTTAAAAAAAAGAAAAAACAAACAACAAGGAGTGAATATTCTTGTCTCGCCTGCTTGATCACCGTCGTTAAGTCTTTTGAAAAAGGGGTTTTAATCTTGCCGTCTAATCTGATTTGAATCTACGGTTGTCACATGTTCGCTATGGCAAGATGCTCGTATGTTACACATAGCAAGGTAGCAACCATTGAAGAATTATGTGATACTAAAAAGTGGAGTCCAGTGCCATGAAATGTATTGGCGGGAATATCTATTGACCATGTACTATGTCCCAGATCAGTTAGTTTCAAGAAGAAAGGCACATGGAAATATTTGCAAGTGGTGTCACCAGAGTTTAATTTTATCTGGCAATTCGCCCAATTGCTAATTGAAAACACTTGCGACTTTTCGGTGGCGATATAGCGAATGCCTGAATTTTCCAAAGATGGGGTCTTTCTGAGATCAAAAGTATTTTTGAGGATCTCGATATGCTGCACATTTCACTTTTGTCCCTCTGCAGGTTATTGTCTTTTGTAGTTTCTTTTTCCAGGCATTTTTTTTATAGTGCTTACTAGAACTCGCCATATCGCTAGCCGAATTTGTGGTTTTTATGGCGGTAGCGATGTAGCGATTACTCAAAAAATGGTAATGTAACTGAAAAATCCTCAAAGGTGGGCCCCGATAAGGCTGAGCTGTGCAGATGAAATTACATGGTGGCGTCCTATTGAAATACCTTTGATCCGAAAAACTTTGATTCATTGGAGCTCGGCATGTCGCTAGTCGGGTTGTTTTTTTTTTGTCGATAGCGACATTGTGACCCACCTGAAAGTCATAAACACGACGAGGCCCAAGACATGTGATGTCATCAAGAGATTTAAAAATATATATATGTGCTAGCGTGTTGAGCTAGCTCAACGACAATAGTATCATGGACCCACTTCCTATGTATAAAGTACAAAGATTTTTTATCATGAGATTGAGCCAGGATCAAAGGCCATCATTAGCTCACTATGAAGAAGTGCTTGGAAGTTATGTATAGTGAGTTCACGAGTGGTGGCCCACCATTGTTGCAGTAAATTGCTAACCACAAGATCAAATCTAGATCGATGACGCTCATTAACTTGCTATGAGGAGATGTGCAATAAATAATTATAGCGAGTTAATGAGCAAGGGACCCACCATTGTGTTCTTAAAGGTTGTTTCAATTATCTGCCACACGATTAAAGTAAGATCAATGGTTATTGCTAGCTCACTGTGGAAAGGTGCTCGAGAGTTATGTATAACGAGTTAGCAAGTTGACGACACATGTCTGTGGTCATCCGTGGGCCCAGTTTGAAGCGCCAGCCTTGAAGGAAAGGTACATATGGAGGTATTTCATTGGTTTGATTGCCAATGTGTTAAGAAGAAAGTTGAATCAACCTAGTTGTCATTCCTAGGTTGTAGGATTTTTCATGGATCAACGACACAAGTTTAAAAAAGGAAATGCGACGCCACTCTGTTTTTCTATCTTGGGCATTTATGATAAATGAAAGCTTCGCGTGTGGAAAGAATAGAGTATAATACAGGAGATTTTCATTAATTCTAGTCCCATGCAAACAAAGATTACAGATTTTCTAAGCATAAGAGCCTATTGATTTTGTCATGTTAAGCTTGGTAAGAACGTGAAAACTATTCCTCATTTATTCGAGATCAATTGCAGAGGTTCAGAGAAGAAAATTTTTAGCAAGTCAAGTAAGTACTCATACTATAACCTCTGTGGCATTCCAGTTCTCTCAATACTGTCAAAATGCTTCCTAAGAAGCCATTTTTTGGGAAAAATAACTATATGGATAGGAATGTCCATGATGATTTATTAGAATTACTCCCAGAGTCTACTGTAGAGCCTGCACAAGTTAAAAAATTTATTTCCTTAAACCCTAGGCTTAAAATTGTGGATGGGGCCAGTATAACAAGGGGAATTGGGTAAGGATGCAAGAACTACTCAAACTGGTCTTATCCTGTTTAAAAAGTGGTTTTCAGAAAAGAAGTTGTTTGCCCCGCATGCTAATGTCTAGAATTTTGATTTGGGAAAGTTAGTAGTCCCAAGTGTTTTCATGGATTATGATTTTCTTGAAGCCATTGCTAAGAATTATGACCAAGCCATTAGGGTTGTAAGAAGAAAGGATGGTGTGCCTCTGGTCTCGATTACTTCTAAAGAAATTAGAGAGGTTTTTCACCTGGAACCATTATTAGATTACCATGTGCAAATCAATCTACTAGAATTAGAGAATGAATATAAAGCAAAGAAGGATGTAATTAGGGGGGGTGTACTAAGGACACATATTGGTACAATAGGAACTTTTCCAGTACTTACTACAACCTCTAGAGAGCCTTTTAAGAAGAGTCTTTTTACTTCCTGGGCTATAGAGATATACAGGACCTTATGCCGAGTTTTTGGTGAAGATGAGCAAGAACTTATGACCATTGGTTTCATGTACATGATGGTTTAGATTGCTTCCTTCGATGTACATGTTATTTTTGATTTTGCTTCCTTTTTGGCTGAAGAAATTCACATTGGTTTAGTTGGGATTGTGAAGGGCAATGTGGAAAAAACTTTTGGTCACTACTCTCTATTAATGCATATGTTTTTGTTCAAAGGAGTGACATATTTTGGTAATGAGATGGAACTAAACAGAGAGGAGAATGGGGAAATACTGCCAGTCTAGTTGTGGAGTGCAGATATGACATGGAATGTAAGTAATGCTAGTGTTGTTAGATTTGATAGATATTTTGCTTCTAAGCTGAGGTGCCTTATATTGAGTGACAATCACAAAATCCCTAAAGCACTAATGAGTCTCATTAGGCCTATGGATAACCCTCATGACTTGAAATTTTCACATAATTGGGGAGATATCATCCCTTACTCTGTTTCTACTATTTTCATAATATATGGTTTTAAAGGGAGTCCTCATGTTTTGCCTTACCAAGTACCTCTAAAGGTAGGAGTGGCTAAATTTTTGTGGCAGTTAGGGGGAGTTGAAGAAATGTTTTTGTTGAAAAGGCAATTAGGGTCAATTTTCCCTACCTGCACAATGGCCCATCAGTTTGTGATTACAAAAGGGGGATGACTCTTTTTGCATAAAATTTTGGAGCAGTATATGATGGCTGTCTCTCATCCCCATTTTTGTGATTCTGAGGGATTTTTCAATCAGATGTTGAGGCATAGAATCAAGTTGGGACCGGTCAAGCACGATTCTTATTATCTAGAGGACATTATAAGGAATGAATACTCATTGCAGGAGCAGGACACTAAAAAGGAAAAGTGGAGAGTTTATTCCCGAGTCTTAGAATTCATTCATTGTTTTGATAATAAATCTGATCCTTTAGATAATACTGTTACAGAGGCTGACAAAATAAGTAAACTCATGAATACCTTCCTTGAAATAATGGAAGTCATGAATGAAAAGAAACAAATTTTTATTGATTCCTATCTTGATAAGGCTAGAGAGGTCATAAGGAGATTGGCTTTCACCCCAAATGTGGGAGCTGGTAAAATAATTGTACAAAAGAGGCCTAGGTATACTATAATTCAGAATAAAAGTGTTCCTATACATAAGGGCAAACAAATAAAATAATCCACTAGTATAGCCCAAGAGGAGAGACCTAATGAGCCTAGTCCTAAGAGGCAGAAGGTAATAACAAAAGAAAGGATTCAAGTTGAGGAATATTCGCCCACTCTGTCCCCTCTAAGGATTGGAGAAGAACATCTCACTGGTGAAAAAATCAAATAGATGGGATCACAAGGAGGTATTTTTATTATTCAAGCAGAATTAGATGAGGGTAACCCTCCAAAACCTTCCCTCCCAAGTTTGGATCTAACTATAGCAGATTATAGTGGTAGGGAATTGGACCCTGTGTTAGAGCAGACAAGTCATAAATTTTTGACTGATGACAGTTTTGTTAAATCTAGGGCATTTCAGCAGTTTGCATGGAGGGCAAACATGAACATTTTTGAGGAGAAATGCAAAAAGATGAAAACAGAGCCTCCAAAAATGGAAGAAACTTCCATTCAGAACCAAACTAAAGAAGAAATGATAAAAGAATTGCAGAATATAAGCCCTCAGGAAGGGAGGAAAATGGTCAAGGCATCTAACATTTTATTGTTGCCAAATTGGGATATTGTTGATGCTTTAGTTTTTAGTTCTGTTTCAAATAAATTGACTTTGCAAGACCATAATAAAGAGAACTTTCAAGGCACTACATTCATTGAAGATCAAGCTGCATTGGTTAGTTGGTCACTAACAAGAGGATCCAGAGCCACATAATTGCAATCAGATGACTCTAGCTTGATGGGAAGCTTAATTGTGAGAAGAGTTGCTGATACCTCACATGTGCAGGCAGCATCTTGGAATGTGGAATCTTCCAAGTTTCTTTTGGATACTGCAAAGAAGGAGGAATAGGCCATGTCTAAGTTACAGGGTAAATATTAAACACTTCTTGAGGCGTATAATAGGGAGATAAAAAGGAGAATTGAACTTGAAAACAAGGTAATGGGGAAGTCCACAAGGCCAAGAATAACATACCTTCATCCTCCAGTGGAACCTTTTAAATCTACCTCCCTTGTAGAACTACCAAACACACCTCAAAGGCCAGAATATTATACAACTAAGGATTTTGAAGAAGAAAAAAATAAGCTATGGGCTTTAGATGTAGAGTTAAATACACAATATGAGGATAAGCTTAGAAAGGCCCTAATGTATTTGGTAGATACGATTGAATGTCCCTTATTTTTTGATTAGTTAGCAAGAGTAATAAGTATATGGGAGCAACTGAAAACCCATGATAAAATCCTCAAGCCTATTGTTAACAAGTGGGGAAAAATGGAAAAAGGAATAACCCTTTTATGTTATTCAGTTATAAGGTCTTCAAATGGCCATATTGAAAAATTATATGATATTGCTAATGACTTGATAGATTTTGATCACAAGAGAGTTGCTTTGCAATTGAAAATTGTTTCTTATTTGAATAAATACAAGAATCAAAAATTTTATCTGTTTCCTTGTGCTTTGGATAGAAAGAACCAATTGAAAAATAAGGATGAATGGAGTAAAGAACTGGATGACCTTTTCTGCATAAGGATAAATAAAGTTGTTAATGAAAAGGGGCATGCCTAGTGGGCCACCATGATAGAGGAATTGGTTAAAGTCCAGTTATTTTTTGATTCTTTGAGGCAAGAATTTGTTGGTTTTGAAAAGGAGGCTGATTATATATTAAAGAAATAGGATGATATCCTACGGTTCAGCTAGCCGAATGACATACAGTTTAACACATTGATGGCAGATAT